>VYXC01009416.1:456634-497782 GCA_013397175.1 Platysteira castanea | reverse complement strand
GATGGGAACGCCGGGGTGGGACCGCAGCCCTTACCTGGGCCCGGCGGACTGTGTCGGGAGCCGGTGCCGGTGCCGCGGCTGTCGCGGAGCTGCGGCTGCCACCGCCTCCCGCCGCCGCCTCTGACACTCCGCCAGCCCCAGCAGAGCGGAGCCGCTCCGCCCCCTGCCCGGCCCGGCCCCGGCCCCCGCCCTGGTCCGGCCCAGGTACGGCCCGGCCCGGTGGGCAGCAGCACCCCGGGGTCCGCCCCGACTGCCCCCCGCTCGCTCCGGCACCAGCTGAGCCGGGCAGGGCACCGCCGGGGCTGGGGCAAAGCCGGGGGCAGACGGCCAGGTCCAGGCGGGGCACGGGCAGGGCACGGGCAGGGAAGGCAGGAACGGGCAGGACATGACAGAGAAGGCAGAACACAGGGAAGACACAGCCAGATCCAGGCAAGGGATGGCCAGACTGAGCCAGACCACCGGCAGGATGCAAGCAGGACATGGCCAGGCAAGGCAGGACACAGCCAGTCCAGGCAGGACACAGGCAAGGCAAGGCGAGATGCAAGCAAGGAATGGTCAGATTCAGACTGGGTAGAGGCAGGACACAGCCAGATCAGGCAAGACCTGCTCTGAACCCTGGCAGACCTGGCAGGGCACAGCTCAGCATCTGCTCCCCTGGCCCCACAGACCCCAGCTCATTCCCAGCCCAGTGAGAGGGGTCCCAGCCCCAGCTCAAGCTCCACAGCCACGAACTGGTGCCCCAGGGTTTGCTTGCGCCTTGCCTGGCCTGCTCCCCGCTCCCCAAGTCCTTGGGAGGAGTCCAGGCGCCCACTGCCCACCCGCCTTCCACGCAGCCCCAGCACTCACCGGCAGCCCAAGCACCAAGCTGGGGAAGGCTTTGCACCATACACAAACGGAGGCACTGGCAGGGTTGTGTTCCAGATCTTCACCACTTGCCCAAACTCTTTCTAGAGCCATTCGGCTGCCCAGGATCCTGCAGCACTGCATCCCTCGAGCTCCGTCACTCAGAGACAAGAATGGGGCAGGGGATGACAGGGGACAAGGGATGACACAGGGAACGGGGGATGACACAGGGGACAGAGGGGCTTCTGGAGCACACTGCCCCGAGTAACCACCTCACCACCGTGTACCTCAGTTTCCCCCCTGCCAGCTGCTGCACTTTCAGGCTGCAGGTTAAGAGCACTACAGTGAGTCAGACACGCTCTGCTGGACTCCCTTCCCCCCAGCGATCCTGGTTTGGGAAGGGATAACTCGGAATGTCCGTGGCAAGGTCCCCCCAGGAGTCCTGAGCAGCAGGACCCCAGACCCCACCGGCCCATCTCCTTTCGAGACTGTTGGCACAGAGTGGGACACTGGGGAGAGGAGGGTGCGTGGCCTGGGGGACCTTGGCACCGCAGGCCAGGGTGGGCAGAGCTGAGGACGACTGGAGATGTGCTGTGCCAAGGGATGCTGGCACGGCCGTGGCCCCGCTCCCCCTCAGCAGAGGGGTGCTGGCTGCAGCCTCACACGCACCTCGGCACTGGCTGCATCGTCCCGGCTGCTGCTCCAGCGCTGCCGACGGCAGGAGAATGACGGCAAAGCCCCCTGGTCCCCAACTTCAGTGGGGTTAGGGGACAAGCACCGTTAGGATCCGCTGCCTGGCTCCAACCCCCCGGGAGCCTCAACCAAGCATAAATATTTCAGGGGGCTTGGCAGTTTTGTAATAACCAGCAACAAAGATAAACACCGGGAAGAGCAATATTTTTCCATGTGGGCTGGAGGAGTTTAATATTTTATCACTCAGAGCACAAAATATTTATGAACAATCTCATGTCAATCACTGGCTGAGGACTAATCATGACCTTTCCAAGCCAGGGAGGACACATTCCCACCGTGGAGAGACAGTCAGATCTCCCCTGGCCCTGGCACCCCCACCCCAAGTGCCAGTTTTGGGCTGCCACATTTGACCACCAGTAAACAATCTCTGGGCTGCTGGAGACACCAAGGGCACTCAGAACGTGCTCTGGCACCCGGCATTGCCCTGTGGCACCATGGTCACCATGTCCAGGCTGCCTCCTTGTCTCAAGCCTAGAGACAGGGAACTGGGACGAGCATAGGCAGCCCTCCCTGCCTGCATTCCACAGCAGCAGGACAGACAGATGGGATGTCAGGAAGGCACAGTGCAGGCAGTCTGGTGTCCCCTGCCACAGGAGAAGGCCCAGCAGCAGCCCAAGGACCTGGCTTTATACTGGTTGTACCCTCCACAGGTTCCCAGGAGGAGCAGGGATGCCACCTCCCTCCAGCTCTGCCCAGCTCAGCATGGCAGCTGGGACCCTTCCTTCCCTGCTTCCCCCACAGCTTGCACAGGCTGGGGACAGACCCTGTGCCCTGCTGCATTGCCCAGGCAAGGAGAAAGCCTGAGCAGCAGGGATGCAGAGCCCCTGGGCAGCTCCTCGGCTCAGTTGAGGGCTGTGGGGGCAGCTCCCATCCGCAGCCCACTCCCCACCATGGGGCAGGAGAGCGGAATCAGCCAAAGCACAAGTCAGCAACACACCAGCCACCAGTGAGGAAAAGCATCCACTTTATTACAGACCCCAAAGCACCCGTGGCAGTGCCAGGAGGACCACATTTACACAGGATGTTTCCATTGTTCAGCAAGGGGAAGAGAAGAGGGGAACAAACCCAACCGACCCAACTCACGGCTCTTTGGTGCTAGAAAACGTGGTGGTGCGGCAGAGAGAAGCTGTGGGTGAGAGGGGCACCAGCAGAGACCAGAGGGGACATCTCTGACATCCACCACCATCCCGAGACACCTGCAAGGAAATCTGTGATGTGCCTGGACACACACAAATGTCAAATGCATTTCGCTGTCCTCCCAGTCTGCACCTACCCTGCACCACCAAGCACCACAGAAATCCCCCCCCAGCTCCCAGCACGCCCAAAAACGGTCAAACACCCTTTCTGCAAAGAGGGAGAGCAGGTCCCGGGAGGAATCAGCGACCAAAATCTCTTGGCTGGAGAGGAAGGAGGTGGGAAAGGCAGCTGGTTCCCAGTAACTCAGACCCTGGTGGGAGGTGAGGCAGCCAGGTCTCTCTTCACTCCTCTCCTCTCTCAGCAGCGATGGGCTCCTTGGTCCACTTATCTGTGACCTCCTGGTTGCCCGCATAGCCCACATCAGGCAGCAGGCCCGGGGCTCCCTCCCCGTCCCCGGCGGCCTCCAGGTCCAGCTCCTCGAAGGAGGAGCCGCTGGCTCCCGACTCGCTGTAGCTGTGCTCACTGCGGTTGTCCGCCTCCTCCCGGCCACGGCTGGCTGGGAAGGGCAGCAGGATGGAGGTGGCCACCGAGGTGTCTCTGCTGTCGGTTGTGGCCTCCATGCTGACGGAGCTCGTCTCACTCATGGTGTCGACTCCTGGGATGGAGAGAGAAGGGGAAGGAGTGAATGCTGTGGGAAGAAGCACTGGGGATGGGGTGCCACAGCCTTTGGAGTCACCAGAAGTCTCAGAGATATCGGGCCACGGTGGAGACCAGCTGCTACCTCTTGTCACCTCCTATTCCTTTGAGACATGACCAGGCCAAGAATGAGCTGAGCTCAAACAGCTCCCTGAAATCGGGAAGCCCCAAGTCAGCACAAACAACCACCAGCTTCCAGCCATGCCCTGACCTCTTGGCCACACCCTGGCCCCACAGCTGCTCTCCGTGCAGATACCAAGGACCTGGCCAGCCCTTCCTTAGGGAGAATGCATGCCTGTCTCTGGCATGGCACCAGGAATGAGACAAAGAGCAGGAAGGACACTGTGTCGCGGGGGTGATGCGGAGCTGCAGCATTGTTGAAGCACCCAAGGGGATGAAGGCACAAGGGCAGTTCCTCAGATGTGTTTCTGTCAGAGGCAGGCATGTATGTCCAGCCTCATACCAGGGCATCCTTCAGCACCCGACAGCCTGCTCCCGCTCCCTCCGTGCCCCCCCCACAGCCGGCAGCTCTGGCAGCAGTGTGAAGATAGCAGCAGACAGGTCTTGGGGTGCCAGAGGATAGAGGAAGCCTTCCCAGCTCACTCTGTGCTTCTCCAATGACCTGGCTGCCAGCCACATCCCACCTCATGACCAAGCCCCCAGGGGCTGCCCCTGACTGCCCACGTGGACCTCTTGGCCCACCTGCCCCTCCCCAGATCCCTGCCTCATTAGCTGGATCAACAACACAATTAAGGAGTGGACAAGGAGAGGAATGTGTCTGTCAGACTGAGACCAGGAGCTCAGTGCTGTTGCCAGAGCAACCAGCCAGGAGACAAAACCCTCCTGTTAAACATTAATCATTGTTAATTATGACATCACAGATCCACGTGGCTAATCATGACATCACAGATCCACATTGTTAATTACAATACGTCAGCAAACACTGGGCAGGCTCTTCCATCATGGCCCTCCCTGCTCCATCTTCTCCCTGCCTGCCTTGTGGGAAGTGAGTGCCAGGCTCTGTCATTTCCTAGCACCTCCACCCGTGCTGGGCTGGACGCCCCTGCTGAGGATCATGCCCACACCAGGAGGGAAACCAGGAGGAGCCCCACTCAGCAGGACCACTCATGGAGGACTGGGGCTTGCCATTAACAGCTGTGAAGTGACAGATGGGAGCCTCTCTGTGGTCATCACCATCCTGGGGGGGAGAGGAGAGCCCTCTCCTCCACACGGTCTCCTGCTGGTGCAGCTTCATCCTCAGCTGCTGGCAAGGGGCTGCCTTGGGCTTCCACAGGCATTTCCAGCCTCCTACAGCTCCTGCAGCCAGGGTGCCTAAGGCTGGGCTGCTTGCTCTCCTCCAGCTGTGTGGCAGCCACTGATCTCCTGAAGGACACCCACCAATGAGAGAACTTTCCTTCCAAACATCCTTAAATCCTTTTTCTGCGCTGTTTTTCTTCCCGGCCTGGGCAGCTGCCAGCAGAACTGCTTGTAAATGGCAGTCCTCTGCCTCCTGAGCAGCATCATCCCACGGTCCTGCCGGCTGAGTGACGGCTGTTCCGAGAGGACTGAGCAGTGGCAGCAGGATGAGAGGTAGCCAGAAAAGATCCACAGACACAGTGCACCCACTGCTTCATCCCACCTGGGTGGCATACTGGCTTCATCCTGGAAAGGAACCTGAGCCTCCACCCTCTCGCCTTGGCAACCCTTTTGGCAGCTGGCACGAGCTGAGCCCTCGGCCACTCCCCTGACAATGCCAGGTGACCCCTCCCACGGAAAGGAGGAAAGAACCACTGCCCACTAACACAGAGTGCCTTTGCTGCAGCACCAAGGAGCACCTCGACACGGAAACTACATTTACTCTAAGTTAAAAAGGATGTTCTGCACGCTGCAGCGAGGCGCTCGCTGAAGGGGACAGCAGCCACTGAGTGGGCAGCAGAAAGGTGGGAGATGCTGTCCCACCTGACAGGACCTCGGCAGGGCAGTGGGTCAGCAGGGAGCCTCTGGGAAGGTGGAGAGCTGTGGAGGATGAAGGGGAGTGTGCGGACCCTGAGCTTTGGAGACAACTTAGGGTTTGCAAGGTCTTTAGTGGTGATCTCAAAAGAAGAAATAATCTGATTTGGCCGAATTGGTGCCCTGAGGTGACATGGACACATTCCCACCACGGCTTCATGATAGCTCATGTTACGCATGGTCATCTTGCGTCCCTCTAAGACCTGAGGGGACAGGAGTGACACCAACCCCCCAAGCAGTGCCCTGCCTGCTCAGCACCCCTCCCCTGACACCCCAGGGAGTGTTTCGGCTTGGAAGCTGTCATGTAACTTCATGACACAAAGCAAAGAAGCTCCTGAGGAGAGGAGCAGCAGCTCAGGAAGAAGAAGCTGGGGATGAAACTGATCTACACACTGCTCCAAGCCACCACTGTGGGAAAGCACTGCTGTCCTCACTCTCATAGCCACTTTCCTCTCCCTGACTCCAAGGGCGACAATAAATCGAGTCCTGTTTCCCTTCAGCCAGGCACTCTGTCACTGCTCTGTCACCTCTGATCATGTTCGAGCAGCCTCAGCTGGCAAATTTGCCCATTTCAGCAGCCTCGCTCTCCTCCGCACAGGCGAAGGCTGGCTCTGGCACGGCCACTCAGCCTGGCCAGGATAAACGTCTGGGGTGGGCAGAGCTGCTGCTGCCAGGGACCACTTGGGGTCAGCTCTGACAGCGGAACGTAGCAGAAACACCCAGCTGTCCTAACACAGCCCAGGAAGGTCCGGGAGGCAGTGCAAGGGGCTCCAAGAGGGCGACCAAAGCCCCATGGGAGGGCAAGCAGGGATTCAGCTCTCACCTCACAGGCACAGGCTTCCAGCAGCTGTTACACTCACTCGTCCATCCTTCCCCACACACCTTGTTTGGTCCTCCCATGAACCACTGCCTATTCCTTGTACCCACTTTCCCAAGGCTGGTCCTCACACCAGGAACCAGTCCAGCACCCTGATCCAGCGTGGCTTTTCCCTCTGGCACATAGTGAGGTAGCTGAAACTGCTGAAACTGCCCCCTGACCTTGCTTCCCCAAGGATGGCACAGCCATCCCACTGCACTTTCACTCAGTAGGAACATGGGATCCAGGAAGTTCTCACTTGGGAAACAGAGGCACAGCCTGGGGTGAAGCCATGCCAGGGTGTTGAGGAGTCCCCCAAAGGCCAGGGCCACGTAGGAAGAAGGGATATCAAGCAGCCAGCTCCAAGAGACCAGCCAGGGATGGGTGCAATGGGAACCACTCGCCCCACACTGCCAGTGAGCCTGGTGGGGAGCTGGCTCCCCAGACAGTTCAGCCCTGTGCCATACCAGGTACTGGCATTCCCAAATCCAGAATGAGGGCGGGGTCTCCTCCTGCATCGCCCCTGTGCCACACTGATGCCTCAGCAGTGCTCCACTCCTGGTGCTCCTGGGCCCTTTCCTTCCCCCCGTTCCATCAAATATTCATCACCTCTAAATACAGTGTGCTGCCAGGAGGCACAGCTCCTCCGTGAGTGCTGAACCTCACACACAAGCCACCAGGAGAGGGGCCGGGGCCCTTCCCAGGATGTAGAGGCAGGCAGGAACAGGCAGGGCTCTTTGGAGGATGGAAGCAAGCAGAGATGAGGCAGAACACATCAGGAAAGTTGCCCCTCTGTGCCACTGGGGCTCAGCGCGTGGTGCCACCAGCTGTACCGAAATGCTGTGGTACAGACTCTGCTCCAGGAAAATGAGCACCTAAGACTCTGGGCAGAGCCACGTGCTCGGGAACCATCTGTGTTCATGCCAGCAAGCCCGTGTGGAGAGGCTGCTTTTGTTTGCTTTCACCTTCCATGCGCAGCAGTGGGGTCAGGCTGCAGAGCACGCTGCCGGGAGGGAGCCGGGAGCGAGGACCCGCAGAGCGCCGCGCTGCTGCCAAAGCCCCAGAAAACAATTAAGAACAAAACAGCTAATCGTGATTGACACTGGCACCCTGGAGACCCATCAGCCGCCTTCCTAAAATGCTTCCTGTCTTTCCAGTGACCCCAACGATGGTGAAGAAGGGATGGAATTGGTGCAGAGGCAGCCACAGCCCCCAGCCTCTTCCTTGTGTTGAGTGTATCCGTCCTCAGCAGAGCTGCCACCACCCTGCTCTGTGCAGAGCAGCAGCAGAAAGCAGAGACCCTGGACCACGTCCCAGAGCCTTTGTGGCCTCTGGCTTCGCTCGCAGCCACAGGCACCCAGCACCTCACGGGGTGAGCTCAGGAGCAAGGACAGCAGATGACAGCCTAAATGGAGAGATGTGCTCCAAGGTCAGGAGGCTCGAGAAAATGAATCCAAGCTTTTCTTACACTTTCAAGTTGCTCGGTACTGTCTGGCACCAGCCACAATGACAGGTGAGGAGAAAAGCAACACCTTCCACTGGGAACTTCTCAAGTCTTTAATTCAAGGAAAGCATAATCCAGCCGCTGGTGGGGAGTTTCATGAGCTGTGACCGCCCAGTGCTGTGCTCACACAGAGTGTTACTCAACATGATGCCCACTCTGAAATCACACTCAATGCTCTTATCTCAGTATTTTGGGAAGGGGAAAGAGGGGGCTTCTGCTGCTGCCACATCAGGAATGCTAGCCCAAAGCTTCTGTGCACAGAGCATCCTCAGCTGCCTTTGGGAGAGGAAACGGGGCTCAGCACCTTCCCAGCCTCCACTCATCCATTGAGCCAACAGGGTATCAAAGCCCTACATCTGGATTTGTGCAGCTCAGGCACAGCCAGAGGAGCTGACTGCCACCATCAGGGACCACCACTCTCCCACACTGTCCCAGGAGCACTGTCTGAGCCTCCAGCAGGACAGGATCACTTGAAACATCCCCTCAAAGCTCAGAAAGATCAAGAAATAACTCAAATACATGCAACTGGGGTTGAGGGGGGATCACAGTGACAGGCAGATGGGGACATTGCTGTGCCCACCCTCCAGCTGGCAGAGGAAAGCTTGAAAACTGTCACAGACATCCTGGGATCTGCTGGGTCATCAAGATCTCATGCCCATCATACCCATTGAAGGGGCTGTGACTAACTGGAGCTTGCTTCTCGAGGGACTGCCCAGGGAAGAAGGATAAAAAGGACGGGAGAAGAGGTTTCTCTTTCTCCAACTCAGAGGTGGTTGCACAGATCCCAGCACATAAAATCATCGGGAAGGCAGGACCAGTCCCATTCCATAAGGTGTAATCTTCTCGGCACCACCAAAGCCCTCAGGCAGGAGCTGCACAAGCCACCCAGAGGCTTGCCACATCCTCGGCCCTCTCCAACAGCCAGAGCAAGGATGTGACACCCCATCAGATGTGCTTCTGCCACTGTGCCCAGCAGTGGCAATCACAGTGCAACATCCAAGCCCAACTCTTTAGTCTCACAGGCAGGGCCAACCTCACAGTTATTATTATTTTAAGTTGGTTTTGTGCAGACTCAGCAGATGACACTGCATCAGACTGCACTGACAAAAGCTCATCTATGTGCCTGGATGGGGAGGGGTAGTGGAGCAGCCAGCCCAGAGCTGCTGCTTGGGAGCCCGGCCTGGGGTGAGAAAGTCCAACGTCATTTGCTTTCTAAAACTGGGAAGACCTTCCTAGCCCTTCTTCCAGCAGGGCAGGGGACTCCCCCACTGCGGGCATGCTGGCAGTGGCATCCCAGGGAAAGCACCGAGACAGCTGGGGCACAGGGCAGTGGCCGCTCCAAACATCCCTGGCTGTGCTGAGGGATCGTGCACCCCCTGAGCAGGGCAGAACGGAGTGCACACAGCTACTGAAGGCATCACGCCCAGGCTGCTTTTGCTCCCTTGGATCCTGCCAACCCTCTCCAAAACCAAGGGGTGACCACAGGAAGATGTCAGAGCGAGTGGGCTTTGGGGCACCTCTGGCCAAGCCGGGCTGGTGCCCCCAGCAGCCGTCCCGACACCAGGCAGGCAGAGAGGAGAAGAGCCGAGTGAGCACCGTGCAAACACGGGACCTGGAAGTGCTGGGAAACAGCTCCAGTTAGACTCTTCACTGCAGCGCTAAATGGACAGAGCTCCCACAAAGCAATTCCCAGGCTTGCTTTTATGCGATTAAGAATTAAAGTGACCCAAACCTGAAGATGTGTTAAAGCAAATGACCCAACTGCCTGGGAGGCGAGCACAGCCCTCATGGTTTTTTTATGCCCATTACACAAGCGTGGGTGACCCGTGGGGCAGGGGGGGGCGGCTGCCCCTGCCAGGAGCCAGCTCGGATGTGCTGTCCAGTGCCCAGGAATGCTTGGATAGCCGGCTCCCACATCTCGCAGGCACGGGAGCATGTGGGCTGGTGGAGGCAACTAGCATTTTGGGTTACTATAGCACTGCTGTTCTGCGCCTACAGCCATTGTGGTCCCTTCCTGTATGAACACATCCAGGCTCCAACAAATCTTGCTGAGCAGATGCTCTCAGGCAACTCCACCACCAGCTACAGCAACCTGGTATTTAAGCTCTTTGCAATCCCAATATGTAACAGATGAAGATGAGATCAAGGAAGATGTATATGACAAAGAGAAAAACAAGCCCAGCTGCAACTAAAAGCTGTGAGATCCAGCTCTGCATTAACAACAGTGGGCCAGTGGCTCGGTGGCAGCTTGGCCCTTGTCCCAAAACTGCAAGGGTTCCTGGGTGCTCCCCGAGGCATGGCATGACATCTCAGGGACAAGATCCTTGGGGATCAGCCCAGAGTGAGGGGAAGGAGCGTGCTGAGACTCGGTGGCTGGGCACCAGGTGTGCATAGGTCAGTCTCTCTCTGTCTGGTCAGGCAGCAGGACTAGGGACACCAGGACCCCACCTCTGGGAGGGCTGGTGCCGATTGAAGATGGAGCCCGTGCACAAGCCACGGATACCTGTGATGTCTGTCTGGGCGTCCTCGGCCACAGCTGCAGCAGCCCTGCTCTTCCTCTCCAGTTCTTTCATTTCAGGCACATAGAAGTCCCCTTGGCGGGCGAGGGGACACACGAAGTAGATGCGGTCCTGCTTGTAGATCTCGATCCGGGGGTGGGCACACAGCTTCCTCTCCTGGAAGACACAAAGTAGCCATGGGCAGGGATGTGCCCTCACCCCCTGCCCCAGCAGCCCCCCACCACATTGACCTTCCCACCTGGCCGGGTCAGACTGGCCCTCTTTGCCCACAGGCATGGAGGCCTAGTGAGGAGCAGAGGGTGCCATCCCAAAACCACTGTGCTGCTTTCCCTGTCACACCAGCGCCACATTCCAGGGCAGACAGGTTTGGCCCTGGAGGTCAGCAGCCAGTCGGGCTCCAGGAGGAGATGCTGAAGACCCCCAGCTCAGCCTAGGTTTTGATGTGCTCATTTTGGGTTTTGGGGAGCCTGGCAGCTGCTTCACACAGACCTGCCAGACCTCTGGTTCCTCCCAGCAGCATGGCCCCACGAGCAGCACGGCCACACGAGCAAGTGTAGCACTTCTCTGCTAATTAATATAATCCAGAGCCGACAGCTCAAGCAGCTCCTTTCAGAACAGCGAGGGCAGGGGGAGTGGGAGATGAATCCCTGGCATTTCAGACAAGTCCCCCTCCTCCTTTGCCTCACTCCACCTCCCCCTGGCAGTGCTCTTCAAGACCTCAGACCCCCAGCCTGTTAGGGACCCATGACAGGGGCACGTCCCCTGGGCCGTGTAGCCCACGCTGAGCCGGGGCCGTGGGGACTCTCGGGGTGCCGAGGCCGGGCCGAGGAGCAGCTGGACCCCTCTTGCCACCCCCTCCTCACCCGCCCGCCCGCCAGCTGCTCGCTGGCAGAGGGGGCGGCTGATTACAAGCCGGGTGAGAAAGGAGAGTGTCTCTTCAGCGGGTTTTCTTGTTCTTTCTTTCCCCTTTTCAAACCACTGACAGCTTTTATTTAACTCTGCAATCACCTTGATTATCCACCTTCTCCTCCTCCTCCTCCTCACCCTCCTCCTCACCCTCCTCNCTGCCCCAGCTATTCTCTTGCTCCCTCTTGCCCTGATTATCCTCTTTTTCTTCCCTGACCCAAGGATCTTCCTCTCTGTCTCAACTATTCTCTGTCATGGCCTGCTGGTGTAGCTTGTTCACACATCCTCCAGCAGGTCTTCATCCCTCTGGGGCTCTCTGTAGCCAGAGCTGGCCCCACACCAAGAATGAGCTCTATGGACATATCAATCATGACCTTACAAAAGCCTGACCCCCTTCAGCCTTAGGGATGGACCAGTGTGATTTAAGAATCATTTATTTCCCAGACAAATGCTGGCACCAGGGGTGTGCATCAACAGACGTGAGCCAACACTGACCCTCTCCCCTGTGCTGGCAGTTGGACCACCTAGAGAGCCACCTCCGTGCTGCCAGGATGCCGCACAAGAAGTACAGGCAGAAATCCCACATGAGCAGTTTTGGGGTCCGTTTTCTTGGGAATTTGGCAATGCAGAGGCTCAGTTTACCCAGAAAGGCAGAAACATGACCCCAGCAGAAGCTTCACCTGTCCCATCCCAATGCCTTCCAGCAGTCCCTCCTCCAGCCGAGGAGGAACCACGTTCCCTATCCCAGTGCCGCAGGGACACGCAGGGACGCAGGCGGGCTCCCAAGGCGCTTGGACTTTGGAGTTCCCACTTGCGGGCAGGTGAAACACTGAGGCCTGCAGATCAAAACTGTATTAAATAAAAACAAGCTGGGTTGTTTTTAGCAGCAGAGCAGAGGCGGCTCATATCACTCCTGCTTTTTCAGCAACAACGCAGACAAGAGCCCGCCCCTCCGCTCTGCCCCTTGCTCTACCAACCACAAGCCCATCCGCCAACCTCCAGCTCAGCTCGCTATTTTAGGTTACTGCAACACACACCAGGGATGGGTATCTCCAGGATTTGCAGGGTTTTTTTGGATAAATCCAGCCCGTCCTCCACCACCTCATGCAGACTAGGACAACTCAAAGGATCTTAGAGCAAAGAGACCTTCATTAACTTCATGTGAGGTCTCCAACCAGTCTAAATCCTCAGGGCTCCAGTTTGGCCTCCAAGACATCCCAAGGTGACTTTCCAAAGCCCATCCTGAGGTTCCAAAAGAGTGGATCTGGGACCTACTCTCTCTCTACAATCTACTCTAGGCTGCTACAACTTCCAATTACACAGACATAGTCGTGACACCTCCAAAACACAAACAACACCCCCTCCGCCCATACAAAATGTGGAAATCTTGGCTTTTTAAGGAATAAAAATGCACACCTGAGTGAAGAGCAGGACTGGCTCTTGGGCCAAATGCTGCTTCACAGTCAAGATTATCCTATAAGAGAAACAAGGATGTTCCACCCCGGTGGGCTGGGAAGCAGCTCTGTGTCCCTGAAGCCAGAAGAGCTCAGGCATCCAGCAGCCAAAGCCCATGGCTGGGGACCAGGTCAGTGGGACCACGCTGAAGTAGCTGGACACTCACTGTCAGTACCCTCATTAGGGACAGCTACAATACTTGCTTTCTTCTCAATTCCTCCAGGGTTTTTCCTAAAATGAAATGGAGGGAAACCAGAGCCTGGGGGTGCTAATTTATGTCTGTACAAATTAAGCTGGAAGTCAGGCTATTGAGCTGGCCTCTACTTCTGCATTTCTTCCAAGAGAAACCCAGCCTCTGGCAGGGCTGCTGCAGAGCTGAGCACTGGCAGGTGGGGTCAGGAGAAGACAAGGTCCCCAAGAAGGAGCAGGGAGGTTGCAGGTGGGAATGCTGTTCTGTCCAGCCTGGGACAAAGGGATGAGGCTGCATAAAGACTTGAGAAATGGACAGAGGCAATGAGGTGGGGAGCCATGACAACAGAAATGGATAAGGGGATCATCCAAAGGAAACAAGAGATCAGCCTTGTGATGATACCAAAGGAGATTAGGAAGCAGGCAGAGGCCAGGCAAGAATAGTGCACCAAAGTGCAACCAAGAGGCTGGTGACACAGTGAGCCTGGGATTATCCCAGTGGAGAGGAACACTGCAATGAAAAGAAACAGCCCAGAGAGACTGGAGAGCAGAGTCCAATGGCAAAGGTGTGGGAAGAGAGCGAATTAGCAAAGGCTCAACAACATGGCAACACAACAGAGGGGCTCAACAGGCAGTGCTGCACTGCCACTGAGGAGGGAGCCCCTGGCTGGCTGTGCCGCCAGGCCAACAGATGGAGCAGCAAGGAGAACGCGGAGTTTGCAAGGCAGAGCCCTCCAGTCAAATCCAATGCAGTCTCACACGGGTGGAGGAGCTCAGCGAGAGGTGAACAGTGGGACACTGTCAGTGTCAGGCTGTGACAGCAGGACCAGTAAGTGGGGCAGGGCAGGGGATTCATCCCTTTGCAAGGTCGTGCAGTGCCACCTCCCTCCCCAGCCTCCGCCAGGAGCTCTCCCTTCCTATGGCCAGCAAACATGGAGGCAGCAGCGCAGTGTGCAGAGCTGATTTCTATCCAGGACCCTCCTCCAAGCACCTGAAACAGGAGATTCACTGCACATAATCCACACAGCCCAACTAGACTCACAAATGCATCCAGAGTCCTGACAAGTTCAGTCCCAACAGGAACAGCAGCTCCAGCACACTCCTGCTGCGTCAGACCCACTGCTTCCCGTGAAGCCGACTCCCTCTCAGCCCATCTGAGGAATGTGGTGGGGTGCTTCTCACCACCTTCTCGGGAGCGAGGCGTTATGTAAGGGAAGACTCCCGCACTCCTCTTTCCCAGATGGAACAGCACCTCGCCCAATCTTTAACCTTGGATTCCAGATCACCTACCACCACGTACTGACTGTAGGATTTCCTCCAGGTTGCTCTCATCCCTCCAGGAATGGAGCATCCCCTAGCCTCATGCATCAGAAAGGACAACAGGATTATGCAACGACCAGCATTTTGGGAGACCTTCCCCAGCAGCAGGAGGTGCCACCTATTTGGCAGCACATATTTTCCTCCCCCTATTCGTCCATAAGGTCACAATGTCTGCCCATGATACGGGCTGGGCACAGCCTCCAAGAAGGAAGATGTCCCCACTTTCCAGGGTGAGCACAAGAGCAGACCCAGGGCTACAGAGGACATGACAAGGTGTCTGAGACATGACCTGCAGTCATTAAAATCCCAGTAGAATTGTGCAAAGGTGGAAGGAGGTGGCAGGGTGCTGGTGTCACACCATGGCCCTCAGCACCTGCTGGGAAGCAGAAGGTGAGCTGGGACGCTGTGGGGACTGGCTTTGACACTCTGTCAGGTTCATCCGCTCAGGAATTCAAACGTCACCAACTGTATCTACTTCATCTCCCACTGCTGCAAGAATTCATCTTGTTAGGAGACCACAAACAAGCCTTGTGGATGCTCTCTGGATCCTCACCACGCATGGGCATGCTGGCAATCAGGCTCCAGCTGAACCCAGAACACTTCTAGTGTCGCCAGGAAAGCAGTGGGGTGGCAACTGCTGTCCTTGCCCCATAAGCTCCCTGTCACCCTTGACTCCTTACTGTGACCTCCTGGCATGGCAAGGTGATGGTTAAGCCACACCAGCCCGCTGAGTCCCTGTTTGCTGATGGACTGAGCTGTAGGAGCAGCTGACGAGAGGTTTTTCATACCACCACCAAGCTTCCTGCTGGAGCAGAGCTGGAAGCTGAGCTGTTCATGCTGCCCAGCAGCTTCTGGCTCCACTGCCAAGATGTCCACTTCGTGCTCCAGCCACCTGTGTGCCATGGGAACACAGCCATTGCTTGTGCCTGTCACCCATCCCTGCCAGAGCACCTTCTGCCAGCAACACATTAAAAATGTGCCTGTAAATCCCATCCAGGACTGGAAAAGCCATGGGGAGTGAGCAACTGGTCACCCAGTAGATGCAAACCCTCTTCTCCCTTAGGGGAACCAGGCAGCCCCGAGTTGCCCTCCTGGCCACCAGCCAAGGATGAACCCTCCAGGGATCTGCCACTGGGCATTGTGGAAAAGCTGGGACAGGCTGGATCCACTGGGAAAGCCAACAGTGCATTGACTCCACACAGTGCCAATCAAGAGAACAACTTCCCAGAGGGGCCAATGGACACGTGGCCCAAGTCTGGCCAGCAGGGAGACTGGCCAGTTGTTATGGCTTATTAACAGGGATTGTCTCGACATCAGTTGGGCACAATATGCCTGGAGCTGCCGCTCACCCCTGCTCTTACTGCGACAGGATGTGCTGCTGCCATTGCAGGGAAGCAGAAGGGTGTCGGGCACATGGAGCTGGCTCCATCCACATCCTGCTGTGACACTGGAGCAACACCAACCACATGAGGAGTTTTTCCACAGGCAGCTGGGGTCAGTCCCTTCCATTTTTTATGTTGCCACACCTGAAGAAGGAATAGCTGGAGAGTGAACACACCGGGGGGCTTGTGACCATCGCTGGGGATTGCTGCCTCTCAGGGGGGCTCACCAGCATCCCCCCATCCAGCCAGGGCATCACCACAGCCTCACTGCCACAAGCCTTCCCTCGCCCGTGCTGCCGGCCCTGGGGCTGCTCTGGGTAGTGCCACCAAGTCAGCTGGCACCTGGCACGGTGCGGGGGGACCCCCGGGTGACCCACCAGCCCCGTCCTCACACGCCAGCAACTCCTGCCTGCTCAGACAACACAACTCCCCCACATCTTCCTTCCAGCTGGAGGCATCCGTCCTCTCCATCTCTCAGTGATGGGGTCGGACGCTTCAGTCCCAGGGATTTTAAAGGAACAACAAAACTGCGTGGAGCTGAACGGCCCTAAATCAGTTGCTAAAATTAAAAGCTGAAACTGAGCCACCAGCTAGGACTGGGGGGAGCGTGCTGTGTGCCACATCCTCCTCGCTTCCTCACACGCTCCACGCTCGGTGTGTCATCCCTGCTTATCTTAGAACACGGGCGCTAGGTAGTCCTGAGAGGCTTTGCAATTCGGTTTGCACAGCACTCGGAGCCCTTCAACATTCTCCCAGTTCAGCCAGGAGACAGACTCCTTGCTGGGCCACCCTTCTGTCCCAGGCCCAGACTGGGAATGTCCCTGTTTCCATTCCTCTTTGCTCAGGCAGCAGCTTGAGGTTAAACACTGCTTCAAGTCACCCATCTGAACTGATGAAAGCAAAAAAAATAGAGGCACCCCTTCCTCCTGGGGCCAAGCATCTCCAGGGCTGCACTAGAAGTGGTGTGGACAGCAGCCTGAGGGGGATGTTTCCCCTCAGTTCTGTTCTTCTAAGACCCCACCTGGAATATTGCCTCCAGCTCTGGGGTCCCCAGCATGAGACAGTTGTGTACATGTCAGAGCAGGTCCAGAAGAGGCTACAGAAACAGTCCAAGGGCTGGAACAACTCTGCTATGGAGACAGGCTGAGAGAGTTAGGGTTGTTTAGCCTGGAGAGGAGAAGGCTTTGAGGAGCCCTAAAATGTGCTTGTAAGAGATGGAGACTTTTTACCAGGGCCTGTAGCGACAGGGCAAGGGGCAGCAGTTTTAAAGCAAAAGCCAGCAGGTTAGACTGGACATAAGAAACAAACGCCTTGTGCTGAAGGTCGTTAGGCACTGGAACAGGCTGCCCAGAGAAGTTGTGGATGTCCCATCGCTGGACATAGCCAGGTATTCAAGGCCAGGCTGGATGGGGCTTTAAGCAACCTGCTCTAGTGAAAGATGTCCCTGCCCACAGCAGGGATGACCTTTAAAGGTCCCTCCCAAACCCAATCCTGATTCTGGTCCTCCCTGCTAAGTCACAGCCCAACACTGGGAGACAGGGATGAAGCCTGGGTGCCCTGGGCTACCCAACGAGGGGCAGAAGTCAGCCAGAAGCTGGGGAAGAGCCATCAGCCCAAGAGATGGCTGGGCAGAAGGAAAGACAAATTGCTGGAGAGAGAGGCAGGCAGACGTGCTTTACACCAGTAATACCTCAAGCATCAAGGAAACCCCAACATCTCAGCTTGGAGCTCCAGCAGGGTGCACACGGAGCCGGGCAGGCCCTGCCTCCCAGGGCGACGGCACCCGGAGCCAGCTCCAGCACACGGCACAGCCGCCAGCACCGGGCTGCCAAGGGCTGCGGAACAGCTGCTGCTTCCCAGCCTGGAGAAACTCACATTTCAGAGGTGGTGAGACTGCTCCCACGCACGTGCACTTTACTTTCAAATCCTCTGGGCTGCGAGGTGTTTCAGAAACAGAAGGTGATATTATTGCAATCAAGAAAAGGCCGTTTCCGTCAGCCAGCAGGAAAAGCGAGCGGCACCACCGGCACTACGGCAGCGGAAAGCAAAGTCTCTCCAAAGGATAACAAATCCCCCAGGTAGCAGAATACAGAGCCTGGCAATTAGCACCTCCCACGCCATCAGCATCCCTGCCTGCCCTCAGCTCACTTCCCCCTTTCCACAGCAGGCCCCCGTCCTGCCTGCAACCAGGACACACCACCCTGCTGACGTGGCAGTGCCATGGCTTAAGGACAGGCAGGAGGATATTAGCCCCTGAGATCCTCTCCATAGCAGTGAGAGGGAGTGGGAGTGTGTTTGGACCGTGGGAGCCGTGAAACACCGGGCTTGATAGCTGGGAGAGTTTTTCATTTTCACCTCAGTGAAAGCAGCCCGCCATGCAATTTACACCTTGCCCGCCCGCGCTTCCTGGGGCCGAATCACCCAGCTGCTCCCATAGCTCCTCCAGGGCGGGAGCTGCGGAGTGGCAGCTGCCAGGCACGGCCAAACTGAGGGGTAAAGGAATGAGCCTGGTGGGTTGAAAGCCTGAAAGTTGGTGGGTTCAGGAGATCCCAGTGCCCTCTCACGACCAGGCACAGGCTCCCAGGTCATGGCTGGCAGCTGCTGTCAGAGTCGTGAACACTCTTCCCCTCCCTGGGATGGAGATTCCATCCTGTTCTCCAGCAAAAAGGAATAAGCTCCAGCCCTGACTTGCTACAGGCCCTGACACACTCGGGACCTTTCCTTCTTCCAGCACCCACTTGAGCAGCAAGAGAAATCCTCCAGCACACAAAGGACCATCCATCATCTTCAGAGATGAGCCAGGTAGGAAGTCCCGGCGAGATAAAACTTTCAGAAAGGAGCTGCGGGCAGTCAGAGCCCCCGCAGTGTGGGGCTAGGACAAGCCTTGGACAAAACTGCCAGCCCAGACACGCTCAGGTACGTTAGTCCATGTGCTTCCAGGGATGTATCATACTGCCCCCAACTATGGGAATGTCACCTGCAGAACAAAGAGCAGATGGTGCAAACAAACACAATTCATGGGGCTTGGGTCCCCCCTGGTGTTATGGTTATTTGATAGTAATTAGTCCAAGATCAGAGAGTTTCAGAAGTAAAGGAAACTTTTTTTCTCTTAAGAAAGATTCATTTTCCTAAAGACTCAGTGCTTTCCACTTTGCCAGGTTCTGCCTTGCTCCTGTACTCACCATGGATGAGCAAAGCCAGCTGGGGAGATGGTACTCACCAGCTTCCCAGAGCTCCACTGTATGTTCTCACACTTTTTCTCCTACATGACCCCACCACATCCCATTTTCTTCTCCTCCTTCCCCATCACAGCCACACACAAGCTCCCTGAAGGGGACTTTGGTTTTAACCATTCTGAAAGCTCAGACACTGAATTTTCATCATAAGACAAGGAATCTTTGTAAATCCACATAATTTCTCCTCCCCTGAGGAACCAGTCCTGGGTTCCTGTCCCAGTTCCTAGGAACTCCATCACTACGGGAGCACACGGGTCAACAGCTGCACATGAAAGGAGGTGGACAAGACTGTGGGAGAGGAGAACCACAGCTGGAGAGGGCTGCCTCTGCTTCAGAGAGCAGACCTCCAGGGACCAACGCTCTCCTCCCAGCCCTCACAGGCTGCTTCTTCAGCACTAATCACAATGCTGAAGGGGTTGATGCAATGATCTCTGCCATCACGGATGACTGGAGCAATGCTAAATCCCTCTGCCTGCTCTGTTGCCTTGGCAAGGCTGCCAGGAGCAGCAGCTGTGGCAATTTCTCTGTCTCCTGTCAGGGCAGGCCTTCCAGGAAAGGGATCATCATCTGAGATTGTCTTCTGTTGTCCTGCCTTGGCCAGGCAGCCCACTGCACTGCAGCCTCCCACCCTACACAACACAGGTAAAAAGAGCCTCTTGGAAACTTGTGTCTCTGTCATGCTGTTCACAGGGAGAGTAAGTCCTAACCTAGAGTGACCTGCTCTGCCCCACCACAAGACTCTTGTGGTGACAGATCTTCTTCCATGGATAACTTGGAGAGCTCCTCATCCAGGTGGACATTCCCAACCCACCTTGATGGCTTTCTCTCCTGGGCCACCATTCACTTGAGTACTTGCCCTTCTGCAACAGGAATGTCCAGACAAGCTGGAGGCTTGTGGTTCGCAGCCTTTTCACACACGTCCTCACCCACAATGAGCCCTGTCATGAAATCCTCTTGCAGCAAAGCCAAAGCAACAGAAATAAATGGAGCAGGAGCAGCAGTGCCTGGTGCCCACAGCACATGGGGGCTCTCAGTCTCCTGAGCCAAGGTCTGAGCTGCCCCTTCCAAATCTCAACCCCTTCCTCTTGCTCTTTGGATTGCAGGCATCTCTGGTTGTTCTTCCACAGCCCATCAGTCACCAGGACAAACTCAGGACATGTGTCACATTAATGGCCCCAGGAGGAAAATGGAGGAGTGGAATAAATACCCTCCCCGTCCCTTCCTACCTCCTTGAACAACCTTGTCTTTCTGCAACGCCCCCAGTTCCCAGGCTTCATGGAATATATTTCACGATGAGCTAAGCTCAGCCTCACACCATCCCTTCACAGCTGAGAAAGCCAAAAAGGGAAGCTGAAGAACCTAACCTCGCTGAACTTGCACAGATAAAGCCACCAGCAGCCCAGGGCAAAGCCACGATGCAACCGCCTGATTCCCAGACAAAATAGTCCTTCCCTCTCCACCCACAGGGACTTACTGTCAGGCTTACTGGCCTCATTTGGAAGGCAAGGAAGATCCAAAGAGGAGGATCAAGTGGGTTTCAGCCTGGTTTGCTGAGGAGGAATAAGGAAGATGATCACGACATCCATAAGCACATCTCAAGTACATGTTGGCAAATCCGATGTCAGAAAGCAAGTTTCCAGGACAGGAGGATCTTCCAAGCTATCAGCTAAGTGCTGCCAACAGTGGAGAAAGATTGTTTGAGCTTCTGCTCAGGGAAACCCTGAGATCAGGTTTGACTCGGGTGACAGGAATCCCAACCAGGCTCTCTGCTGTAGGGCAGACATCCCTGAACCACTGGTCACCTTTGGTTCACTGCTCCTCCTTCCCTTACCCCAGGGACAGATACCCCATGTTTCAAAAGCAAGCCAGGGCCGGGGACAAGTTCCTTCCTGAATGTTTATAAATGAACAAGAGGCATTTCCTTATAGGCTTCCAGCAAAGCCACCTTCAAACCCCCACATCCAAGAGCTTGCACCCCTCTTCCCAAAAAAGCTGGCAAAGGGCAAAGAGGCAGCAACTCTGGCAGGCCCCTGCGTGATGACAACTCCCCCCAGTGAGCTCGGCTAACGAAGCCCCCGGAGCCCGCAGCCACCGCAGCCGCCGGCGGCAGCGACTCGCCCGAGGAAATCCCAGCGCACACAAACAGCGCTGGCGGGCACAGAGCAGAGGCACAGCCGGGCAGGATGCCTGCAATGCGGGAGGAGCTGGGAACGCAGGGGAAGCCAGCAGGGGGTAAGGGAGGCGAAGGGAGGCACCGGGCAGGTTCACCAGGGACAGCTCCAGGTGTGTTCGAGCCGGGACACGCCATTCCGGCGGCCGCACGTGCTGGCCGACTTCTCCACCGGCCCTGCTGCGAGCGGGCACGGCGAGGCGAGGCGAGGCTGCCTTTCCAACGCAGCTCTCACCTCCTCCTCCTCGGCCCACCAGGGACCCGGCGCAGGTCCCAGGGAGCTCATTAGCTTGGTCTGGAGAGCAGAGAGCCTGCTGAGCCGGGCGTGCGGGGAGCCAGTGGCTGGCGCTGCCAGCAGGGACACAAGCCGAGTGCCTCCAAAGCCGGGCTCTTCTGCCGGCAACCGAGGCAGCAGGGGAGGGGAGCAGCTGCTTTCAGCGACCTTTGCAATCTGGCAACTGCTCCTCTGCCAGCACAGGATCGTGAGTTTGACTGTGCAGATCAATCAGGAGGAGAAATGAAAGCAGTTAGGCAAGAACAGAGCCCAGCCTGACTCTGCCCTTCCACAAGGATCCCGTATGTTCCCAGATGTGCTCCATGAGCTGGTAATGCTCCAGAGATGCATCACGCCACTCAGCTTTCCAGATCTTTCCATGCTGGGGAGTCAACTCCCCATCTGCACCACTGCTCTGCTCTCCCAGGTACCCCAAACCATACACAGCCCTGTGTAACACCACTGACTGCAGCACATCAGCCAAAGCTGCAGCCACCAGAGCTGCCCCAGATCCTCATTAGTGCCCTGAGACCTGGAGGACATCCCTCCTCCTCCCAGTGCTGATGTCCCCTCTCAAACTCTGGGTACCCAGAGGATGGGGAGGACTTTGGGGAAGCATATCTACACCTCTGTCCCCCATCTGCCCTTCCCCAAGCAGCCGCAGCTTGCCATGGGCAGGAAGCGTACTCTGCCTGCTGCAGCGCTGTCCCAGGAAGGCTGCTGGGTCTTGGATAGCAAGAGGGGAGCGATTTGGACACTGGTCCTGTCCCCCAGGGCACAGCAGAAAGCCAGAGCTGTGCCAATGCTATGGGTCCCAAAGTAGGTCCCCACCAGGAGACACAGCTTTGCAGGGAAACAGGTGGGAGATGAAGGCAGTGGCTTCTTGGTGTGGCAGGACCTGGGCAGAACAAATGAACCTGGCACCTAGAGATGCATGTGAGAGAGGAGGAAGATGCAGGAACAGAGAGGAGTTGACGGCTGTGCTCCTCCACTGTGAGCCCACAACATCTGGCAGCCCCTACAGCCACAGCAGCTGCTTCTGCTTTGCTCATTCCTGAACTGCTCGGCAGAGAAGTTCCTGAGCAAGTCTTTCTCCACACTGACCTCTTGATAAGCTTTTGCCAACTCACGGTCTGGTTACTGAATCGCTGGGAGGACCTTACCCCAAGCTGTGAATCCGCACAGCGTGAAGAGCAGAGCAGCTGGCCCCAGCAGATGATAGATATCTACCTTCCTGTATGTCAAGGACCTGCCATCAGCTCCAGGCAGAAATAAACCCCAGAGTAAATGAGAGTAATCGGCCATCCAGTAGCAGGGAAAAAATGCAGGTGTCCACAATGGGAATGAGGCCACGGTTTCCCTCCCTGCAGCCTTCCCAGAGTGCCTTACAATCTTACGGGGTGGGAACAGAGCCCATCAGCAAATGCATGAAGCCAAGAGGCAGTTGCAGACAGGGCCACTCTGTGATCAGCCATGGCCCCTAGGGCCAGGACACCCCTTCAGGTTTCATTTGAAAGACAACAGCTCCCAGTGTCGTGCTGGGACTGGGGTTCCCAGACCAACCACTCTCCCAGCTGCCTCAGAGTTCCCTCTCTGACCTTCAAGCAGCACCTTTGCCTTAGGGTCCCCACCACAGAACTGTGAAGATAAGGAAAAGAGACACTGTAGCAACTTTAAGTGTACCAGGAAATTTTCTGGTTGGTGGGTGTGGAATGGGGGGATAGAAGCAGAAATTTCCAGGGGTTCTGCGATGCAAATGTGCCCATTCACAAGTTACCACTGTGAAAAGCAGACAGAGCCAGGGACAAAGAGCAGTTACTAACTTGCTCTCCCCACTGTAATCGGCTCTGTCACCCCTCTTCATCCCTGTGGGGTTGTTATAATTCCTCACATTAGCAGAAGATGCAGGTAAAACCATCTGTCTGCAGAGCGAGCAGCCTGTGGTCATTGTACAAGCCGCCAAAAAAAAAAATAATCCCAATTACTCCATAGCGACAGAAGGTCCCAGGCATCCTTCTGCTCTGAGCCTTTGAAATGTAAAGCCTCACTGTTTGGTGTCATTTAATTTGGAGCTCAGCCTCAGATCAGCAGAGCCTCGATGAGCTTTAGGAGGAAGCAGTCATGCAAAACATACATGTGCAAAATTCAGATGTCAGTGGCCTGGAAGACAAGCATACCCCAAGCCTCACCAGTGACTCCATTTCGTGGCCCCAGTGTCTCTCTTTTGCCATCCCAGTGCCAGAGGAGGCTGATCCTGCTCCAAAAGCTGTATTGAGACTCTGCTCCAAATCAGTACTAGTTTCTCTCTGGTACCCAGGAGAGGTGACTTTCCATCATCATCTCCCCTCTCAGGAAGGTTTGTTCCTCTCCTCCATGCTGGAAGCACATTCTTTTTCGGACTCCAGACCCAGCTGAGCAGACCTGGCAGGGCAGAGGCATCCTTCCTAAGGGAGAGCTTATTTCCAACAAACAGAAATTGCATCTGCTCAAGCCAGGCATGAGCCTCTGTCTCCTCACACTCACCACAGCATTGAGGAGCCCACCAAAGGTCAGTGTTGGGTGGGCTGGGGTTGGACTAGAGGCACTGGTCCACCAGGTGCTGATCCACTCTTGAGGGTAACAGGTACCCTCCACCTCTTACCAACGCCGGGCACCGCACTAGAATCTGAGAGAAATCAGCTCAAGGGTGACAGAGGACAAGCACTGGCTCGTGCTCCCCAGGGAGCTTGGCCCCCTCTGCCCACTGTGGGCTGACAGCAGGGGAACAAACACCTGTCCTTGCTGCCATGCAATTGGAGAGGTGCCAGATGACCCACCCAGCACACTGGCCATGAAGGCGAAGAGAACTGCCATGACCTGTCGCTCGCTCAGATGGAGCAGGGGAAGCAGCACAGGAAGCCTGGACATCCCTGCCATGCTGCAGACCTCTTTCAGCTGCCTCAGGGCAGTTCTCCCCAAGATGTGAGCAGCTCCACAGACCTCCACGTTTGTCACAGTCATGAGGACTGGCCACTCTGGACACCTCCAGCCTGCTGCCTCTGCCCAGGGCCACCAGCACACAGCAGCATCAACTCCAACACATCCACAGAGCAGCAGCTGCTGCAGGCAGGCAGAGATGACAGGGGTTTGTGTGTGTGTATATCTCCCTGTCAAACAAAGACACCCCGGGGGACTTTCAGTGTGACCCTTTGCTTCAGAGCAAAGAGCTGGGCTTGGCCACCTCACTGTGCCCCAGCCCTCGGCTCAGCCCCAAAGCTGTGCCTCACCTACGGCACACACACTCCAGGCACGAGGAGGAGCAAGAACTGATTTTGTTCTTTCATCCCTGTGATCCGATCACCACCCAACCTCACGACTCATCCATCCGTATTTTGACTTGGTGCAAAAGAGAAATGTTTTCACTCTCCTGCTCTCCCCAAAGCAGGGCCTTTCCTACCATTTTACACCTAACTAGAATCGAGAAAGTGCAAGTTAGTCATAGCACAATGGTCCCTTTTCTGGAGGTAAAAATGCCACTGCTTTCAAATGTATTATCTGCCTGCTCCACAGGTTTCAAAGTGGGAGCTTCACAGCCAGGGAAACTGGGCCAACAGCATTTGTTGGAAAAGAGCAATATTTCTGTGAAGCTGTTCTGCATTTGATGGGGTTCATTTTGCTGCTTCTTAAGCCTGGCACAGCTGGCAAGGTCTGGCTCAGGGGGCTATGGGGAAGAACCTCCCCAGACAAAGCTCATTAGGACCCACCTAAAATAATTGCAGAGAGGCAGATCAATCTCATCCTTGAGTTAATTGACTAGCTGTCAGGAAAGGAAGACCCCAAGGTTCGGGACACTGTCGCTGCTGGAAAGAGCTGGACATGTCTCCACTGCCTGACAAAGAAAACCTTTTGAACTGACTGCATCCTCTGGGATTCTCTATAAATACATCTGGGGAGAGCATACATACAGATCAAGTCGATAAAGAGATCTGACAGAAAAGCACTGTAGTATTTTACTCTCCCTCCTTGCCCAAGGCAAACCATTTCAGTTCTTTCTCTTCCTTGGACAGCCATATGAAATATCAGCAGCTTCTCCTGTGATCATTAATCCTCGCTGCAAAAGAGAGGGGGAAGGAAATCTTTTGTCTGAGCAGATTCATCTCTGTGATAATTTTGCAAGGCTGGTCAAGTCATTACAAGGCTGCTCTCCCAACTTTCCAAAGCAGTAGCTCGGGAGGGTGAGGTGGCTTCCTACTCCCTCCTAGGATGAAAATGCCCCCAAGCAGGACCACTGACTGACTCTGGTCATGCCAACTCTGGTCCAGGCTTTTGGCTGTCAAGCCATCAGGGATGCCCACACGGTTTGGCACACCTGGGAGGGCAAGCACTTGAAGTTCACTCTTCTTCCAGGAGCTGCCTTTGGAAATGCTCCTGAAAAAGGAGCTGGGATGGCAATAGGGTCAGAATGCTGGATGTCACAGGAAAGCACCCATTGTGGCAGAGACCTGGGGCTGAGCTGCCAGGTGGAGCAGCCTCCCCAGGGATGTGGTGGAGGCCCCATCACCAGAGGCTTTCAAGATACAGTTGGGTACTAGATAACCATGCTCCCTTTCCCAGGAAAGGTTGTACCAGACTCTCTTTCCAGGTTACTTCCAACCTGGTCTGTTCCCATTTTGTGATCAGTTAGAACTGGGAGGCCACAGTGGCAGGAGCCTGCACCCCACACCAGCTGCTCCCCTGGAACTAGGACTCCCCTGCTTGCTGCTAGGACAGACTCTTGCACAGAGTCAACAAGAAGTTGAACCTGGGTGATTTCACACATGCCACAAGCCGCAGAGGCAGGGAAGGAGCCTTTGGAATTACCAAAGCTCAAAGCTGGTCAGCAAACGTTTCCTGCTCAAAGCAGCAATGCTGTCAGAGCTGCAGTTTTACACCTGCCCCCGTGCAAGAGCTGAATAGTAGAGCCAAAACAGAAGCTGCACAGTTTGCTTGCAAGAGGAAAGGTGTATGCAGGCACAAGGCAGCAGAGCAGCAGGAACGGCACCAGCACAGGCTGGAAAACCAGCACACACTGACTGGTGCACACTGGCGTGCCTGGCACAGGTCGGTTTTGTCAGCACTGAACATGAAGCATGGCCAGTGCTAATTCACCACCTGCCCACAAGGACCAGGGAGAAGCTGACAGCAGATGAGTAGTGGCCTGGGGTTGCCACATTCCTCTGGAGAAACGGGAAAGTGGGGATGCCTGCTGCGAGTGGCAGGAGACGTGACGCAGAGCCCGGCGCCCCATATGTTCCATCAGCCGCGCAGCAGGAGCGCGTTCCCTGCAGACACAGGTAAATGGACCTGCTCCGCTGACCGAGCCCACCCCGCTCCCAAGGTCCCCACGGCGCTGAACGACATTGCCCACCAAACTCCCTTCCACCTGGCTCAGCTCCCAGCCTGACCTCGGGGGCATCCTGCCCTCCCTGGCCTGCTCCACGCTGAAGGCGAGGTCACTTACACTCGCAGGACTGAAACATCTTCGGATGGTTTTGTCGCTAAAAATATTTAATAACTAAAAGTCACTGCGAACGTGCAAACTGATGTGATGTGACATCCAGCTGGGGGGTGCCAACCAGCAGCGAGCGGGCGGAGAGCCCACTGAAAACCAGCTGTCAGTGCAGGTCAGCGAGAGATGAACGTGCCTGCAAAGGGACGGACACCTCGGGGTCCCTCTCCGCTTCCTGCCGTTGTGTGTCACCTTTCGGACAGGCTCGAGCTGGAGCATCACAGTGCCCACCCTCGCCTGCTCCTCCTGCCCAGCCCAAGATCCAGAGCTTCACTGGCTCCTGGCAGAGAGCACACACCAGCCAAGGGTGTTCTCCAGCACTGCTGACCAAGCCACTCTGGTGCTTGTCCTCAGCATCGATGAGGCTGGTGGACAACCAGGAACAGCCCAGGCATAGTGCACGAGCCACAGGTGACATAACCTACAGCCCAGCTTGGGACCATGCAAGGGCTCCCAAAACACTTCTCCTGGAGTCAGTATCCTTACTCCAAACACCTGAGAGCCCAAGGCCCATCAGCCTGTCACCCTGTCTGGTCTCATCCTTGACATCAATACAAGATGGACCCATCAAATCCTCTATGACTCTCTAGGACATTTTTCCCCCTGTTATTATTTGATGTGTGAGGATCACTTGCCAGCAGTGTCAGGTAACCTCCTGTCTTCCTGGGAACCCTTCAGACCTATATCCAAGAGCACATGGGCTTAAACTGAAGGTCATCCCACCCAACCAGGCAGCTGAGCCACCACTCCTATCCCCAGTACCCTCTTTAAACAAATTGATACCCACAGTCACACTGGGATATGGAAATAAGGCAGGAGAAGGATCTAGGGCTCCATTTCCCAGAAAGCCACTGCATATTCTGCATATCATGCAGAGAGGAAGAACATCCACTGAATGAGTCTTGTTAAATCCACATGATGAGACACTGAGGGCAGCAAAGTCCCAGGTTAGTGGTGGTAAGTTCTGGATAGAGAACCTCTGCTCCTCCTTCTCTCAAGAGGGATGGATATATGGCTTTGAGTGGCCCTGGCTCAGCAGGGGCTCCACCTCAGGCAGTGGTCTTCAGCCTCTGGTCCCCAGAGCTTGCAGGAGAGCAAAGGAGTTCATGAGGACAAATGAAGCGGTGGCTGAAGAACACAGGACTGAGCATCTGTTAGTAATTCCTAGACCTCTGGAGGAAAATTCAGGCAGGAGTTGATTGGCTGAGGCTGCCACTGCGATCAGCTCTCACGCACGTGCAGACTGAAGCCTGAACTGCTCACACACGACAAGCTGGCATTTAAAAATGCTTCATGCACAGAGCCCGAAATAAATAAACTAAATCATCCAGGAGAAAGAATTTAAGTGGAAAAACATCTCAATAATTGAGCCCTTTTTGCAAATGTTTTATCAGCTCCCAACCCCCAACCCCAGCCTACCAAGTCTGCCAAGTAAAAGGATGGCCTTTAAAACACAAACCACCTGGGATGGGAACACAGCTCCACAGACCTTCATTTAAAACAGCTGGGAGAAAAAGATCTTCAATAGATCTGAGCAAAGGCAGCAGGATCAGCAGTGTGGCCAGGACAGCCAGAGGGGAAAGATGAGGTGCAGCCTCACAAGAGTGCTGAGGCTCAGCTGCCATAAAGGACCACTTAGGCTCCCAGCTCCCCCAGACAGAAAGGAGCTGTTTGGGGCACTAGGTAGGGGAGGAGAGTCTGCAGGATGGCACAGATCCCAGACAGGTCAGCCAGGGGAAACCTCAGCAGCAGCAGTGAGAAGGGAGGAGTGTTCACTGAGTATTTCTGCACTGAATTTAGGACAAAGTCAGACGACACGCGCAGAGGATGTGGGTGAAATGTTTGCTCTCCCATGACAAGATAAAACACATGGCTCGCAGGCCCATTTTAACATGCTGAAGTCCCTGCTGACAAGCTGTCCACATGTCAAAGGGTGATCTCTGGCCAGCTGGAGATGCTAAAAAATCTCAGGAGAGACAGCAGCCTGTACCTGCCAACATTCAGTGGGTAAATAGCTGACTTGAACAAGCACAGACTGGCCGGGCAAAGACAGCCAAGACAAAATATACGGATGGCTGCAACTGGGCCAGATCACCAGGAAGCAAAGGAGATCGGCATAATTAATGCCAACCAACACTCGTTTACAGCTGTCAGATCCTGTTGGCAAACACGATTTATTTTTGTGGGGAGGGCAGGCTTGACTGATAAACAAACCAGCACTCGTGCCATTCAATCAAGCTCAGAGAAGACATAAGATTTGGCATCATTTCCCATCTTTAATCGAGAAACTACAATTCCATCAAAGGGCAGAGGCACGTGTTTGAAGTTGCTATTAGCTGGCTCAGAACAAACCCAGGACTGGGGGGGTCTGTGGCAGGGGACAAGATGTCCACCAGAGATTCATGTGCCACAGCAATATGACCATTGCTGAAATAAAGCATCTGTTTGAGCTACTGACAGAACTTTCTAAGTTGAAAATAGGCCCAAAAAAGAAACCAGGGATTAAGGTCAGAAAATATGGAAAACATTGGAAAATATGGCAACTTTACAAGCTTTGTGTATTTAGCTTAGCAAAGAGAGAGGCCAGAGGTGACCGCATCCTAAACTGCCAGACAAGGGGAGCAAAGCCTGCTCCAAGCTAATGGTCAAAGGAATAACACGTTTCCCTGGCTGTAAACAGGAACAAGCCATTCCTTCTAGCACCTTGTGGAGCTCTTTTTAACGGGAAGCCAAGGTGTTGGGGAACACAACAGCCTCTGTCAGGCAGGAGCCAACCTGATAGTCTCCCAAATTTTTCCTGGCATCACAGAGTCCACGCCAGCCCCTGCTGCCCGAGATCTGCACTGTAAAGCAGTGATTCACAAGCCCGTGGAAGTGGGAAACTTGTGATTACAGAACCCAGGGGAAGGAAAAAAGCTGGGAGTTTTGCTGAAGTTGGAGGATACCTTTACAAGACTATCTAAGGAGACAAAACCCCACTTTTCCAGGTTAGGCAGAGTCAGAGTTTGAGGTCAGTCAGCTGGTGCTCTGAAGGGTGCAAGGCAGTCAGGACGATACCGGCATCCACTTCCACATCCTCCTTGGCTGAAGAGAGCACAAAATTGACCCAAAAAACCCACAAAAAGAGACCATGTCGAACCAGGCACTTCTAGGGCTGCAGTGGGAGACACCTGCCAGCTCTGCCTTGGATGCAATTAGCCTCTCCAGCTGCCAGAGGAGACCAACAGCCAGGAGGTCCAAGCCCACCCACCTGGCAGTGCCCACTAGATGCCAGAATAGATGCAGAGAGATGCAGGGACACACAGCCCACCACAGAAAGCTCATTACACCTAAAGCAGAAGAAACACTCTTTGAAATGGCAGGAGGTCACAGGGGAACAACCCACTCCCAGAGCTGTCAGAAAGGGTCCCCACCAGAGAAGAGCTTTCTCCTTTGCTCCCAGGAGCTGGGAGTGCCAGGTCTGACAGGCAGCCGTGTAGTGGGCCAGGAATGCACATCCCAGGAAAGCAGGGCATACCTGCCTGGAGGCAGGGAGAAGCATCAGAGGTTAATAGGGAGGAAATGCTTTTAAGGGACACTAAATAACCCCAGCCTATGCCTTAAGTAACCCATGTTCAGAGTAATGAGCCAGCAGCCTCTCCTGGGCTCCTCAGAAGGTGATTCTAGCCAGCCTGCCATCCCAGGGGAAGGATGTCCTCTTATCTGTCAAGGATGGCTGCAGCCATTTCCCCACAGATCCCAAAAGCCATGCCTGCACCCGAAGTCTCAGGGAAACGCCAGTTCCTGAGCTCACAAGAGCCAGGGGGGCAAAGATGTATGCTCCAAGGGCAGCCTGGACATGAGACCTCCTGATCCACGCCAGCCCATCTCCCTTCCACCTTTAATGAAAGGAGACTGTCATCCTATTTCTCCTTTTTAATTATTGCTCTAAATTTGTTTTTAACTTCTCCTGTCTCTCCAAAGCAGCAGCAGACTGGGAAACACGAAGTCCAGACTGCTGAAAGCCAGCACCACTGCACCCTCACTGCTTGGGAAACACGAGCCACAAGCATTCCTGGTAACTTCTGCACAGCATCAGCAAGCCCAGAGGGAGCCATGCATCTCATCCACATCCACCAACCTTCAGGACTGGATGTCCCCAAGTTAACCTCAGGGGAAGCCGTGGGAAGGCCGCTGGAGTGCCAGCTGTAGTAAGGCTTCTTTCAACTCTGCCCCAGACTTCCTCACCACCTCTCGCTGTGCTGTTCCCTCAGCTGGACCCCAAACCCTCAGCTCCTTTGCCCTACACGCCCTCCTCCAGTCTCCTTCTCCTCCCATTCCTCTTCTCTATTTTTCAGCCTCTCCAAAGCTTTCTCCACCCTCCCTCCCCACTGTGCAATCCTCTTCTTGCCTCCTTCAGCTCCCTCTCCATCTCCTGCTCTCCCACAAGTTTTTTCTAGGACTAGGCAGCCATGTCATCCTACCCCCACTTCAGCTAATTCCCTCTCTCCATGGGAGCCAGCATTTAATCCCTGCCACTGAGTCCCCTTTCATGCCTCATGGCTTTTGCCATCCCACCTGCTGGGATGGGAGAGCTGTGGGGGACCTGCTCTCGGCAGGCCTGACCCCCAGCTCTCATTAACAGCACCCTTCCCAAAGCAGGCACACAGGAAATAAATAAATAAATAAATAAAGCAAATCTGTCTCGCTGCTCTCTCGGGTTGCTTAAGGGAGTTGGGCTCCGGGGGTGGGATGAAGGATGCTATTTGGAGAAGCTGTCTCCATGGCAACACCCATTCCCACCACCGAGCGGGCACAGGTCACCTGTTTCCATGAAAGTTTCCCCCTTCCCTCCCCATCCCTCCACGCCAGGAAGTGCCAGCACAGCCGCAGGGGTGCAGACAGTTCAGCCCGAGGGAGAAGCGGCAGCGACACGGGAGAAGCAGCAGGGATGCTGCTGGCACGGCTGCAAAGGGCCACACTGAGAAAGGCAGGGCATCCCCACGGTGCAGTGTGCAGGGAGCACCCACTCCTCTCTGCCGCACCCAACACGGCAAATCCACCCTCTCCCTGCTGTGTCCCCATGGTCAGTGCCAGATGGGCAGGGGGGCCCCGCTCAGCTGCAGGACATTTGGACAGACACAGGCATCCTGACCCACATGCTGCTGGGACTGGGGCAGAGATTAAAATGTGTCCCCTCCCTCCGCACGTGGCTGTGGGTGCTGTGTTTCCGTTTGATTTCAGTTACTTTAATTCGAAATCGGCCGCTCCCATTAAACACCACCAGGTGCTCCCAGAACGACCCGTGGTTCCCTTTTTAGCTCTAACAACTCCATCTCTCATGCGACAGATGCGCTGCCGGGACCTTTCCCCAACTCAGGCAGCGTCAGCCTGGTGTCTCCGAGCACTCCCGCGGCCAAGCTGATGCTCCCGCCCGCGCCAGCCCCCTCTGTGCACGCCCGCGCGTCCGCCACAGGGCTGGCAGCAGCGCCCGATGCCCCCGCAACAAAACAGCCGGCACAGCTCCAGGAGGAGAGAACAGGGAACTGATTCTGCTCTTCAGAACGGGGCGAAGGAGTGGTCATGGTGTCACCTACTGCCAGCATTTTTCACCAGTAGTGGTGGGCAGCTCCCTGCGGCCGGGGTGGACAAGAGGGTCGGCAAAGAGCCCCCAGCTGAAGTTCCAGGATTGGCACCCAGGCAGCCATCCTGCAGCACAGCGCAGGCTGGAGGGATTCACACGGTTCCCCCACAAGGCTGGGAGTTTCGCCAGGAAAAGCAAGTTTATAAATAGTGTGTTTCAACACGAACAAACGAAAGCATCAGAACTCGACAGTCAGATAAGCGAAGGGCTGAGCACCGGCCCTGCCACAGCATCCTCCCCCACTGGGAAGGACAATCCCTTCCCTCTATCATCCAGCTGGCCAGGACCTTCCTTGCTCTCTGGAAAGCCTGCATCTGGAAGTGTCTGTGTCAGATGTGCTGCTTGGGAACACCCTTGCCACGGCTGCTCTGGCAGCCAGAGCAAGGCAGCAGAGCTGGCTTCCAAAAGACCACAAGCAGCAGGGATGGCCACACAGGGGCAAGGGCAAACACAGCGAACAGCAGCTGGCTGCCCAGCCAGGGCCAAGAGCAGCAAATTTCAATGTGCTGCTTGAAAAGAAGTTTTCATAAGCCCACAGGCCAGAAAGTTTTTAACTTCTCCTCCTGTCCCTGAAGAAGACAGCTGCCCCACTGGTGAGGCCGGCACTCAAAACAGAAGTTCCATGGCACGAAGCATTACACCGAAGGGCACATACCTGCCAGATCCTAACAGCAAGAAAGAGACTCAAGGGGAAATTCAGCCTTTATCTCTGCTTTAAGGAGAAAAGCAGCAAGTTATTAGACAAGAACTTGCTTCTCGTAAACACAAAACAGCAGAAAATATGCCCTTGTGCCTACCAAGCGAATGGAAGGACATCCCTGCTGGGGAACTACCTGCCAGATTGCAAAAGGAGGAGATCTTGATGGTGGTGCCCAAGGGAAGGCATCAAGAGACGACACGTCAGAGCAGCCCCATCAGCTGTCAGGAAGAGAAGCCTCTGACAGCCCACTGAACACGTGCAATGCTCCTCACGCCACACTTGCTTACCTTGATATAAGTGTCAAGGGCTGGGTGGACACGGTTGACTGCCAGATGGATGGACAACGGCGTAGTGAACGGGAAGCTGGCCATGACCACGTGGCTGGGAGCAGGGAAGCTGAAGATCTTAAAGCCATACTTCTGGAACCGTTTGATCTGTTCTTCTGAGGGCTTCGCATCTCCCTCGCTCAGGATGCGGCCTATGGCGAAGCGGCACTTCTCTGGAGACACCTGATGGAAGGCGACAGACAGGCAGGGTCAGTAGAAGAGAAAGGCTCGAAACTGGCCAAAGCCTCAACCTGCTGAGCCTGGAGCCAGGAGATGACCATAAACCAGTAAAAGCAACAGCCCAGCATGATCGGGCACACCAAAGCAGGTGCCCAGTCCTAACCCAGGCTTATCCAGGCCTCAATCATCTACACTCCCCCCAGCCTAAATGCACAGCCCAGTGGGGAAGGTGCTGCTCCTCTCCTTGGAAGATAAAGGGACTTGCAGCAGAGAAGTTAAACCCCACCAAGCTGCTCACTCAAACATGTCACAGGTGACAGACACTGCAGGAAGTGTCTCTCCTGATCCTGCATCAGAGACCCCACTGTCAACAAGCAGTCACCGCCATCCCCTTCTGCAGGACACCCCTGCCAATCATGGAGGGGGCTTAGAGATGTGATCACAGCTCGCCAAGTCTGCCTCCACCCCACCCCTGAGGAAGTCACCCGGCAGCCATGTGCACATGCCACCAACCAGCATTGGCCACTGGCACTAAGATGGAGAGAAATCCAGAGGCTGCCGCGTCCTTCCAAAGTAGGCACACTTGGTATGGCAGTTTTGGGGTGGGGAATCTGAGGTAGGTAAGACTTGCATGCAGTCACCCAGCTGTTTGTAGTAACACAAAGAGAAACACATTTACTTCTGTCCTGAACCCCAACAACATACAAAACCTAACACATGCTCTCTTTACAGATTCGAGGATGCCTCCCATTAAGACACGGGGTGCAGGGCTCTCAGCCCAGCAAGGGGGGTGCTCAAAGCCCTGCTACCAGCACAGTGATGGCCCACGGGACTCCAGCCATCTCCACACCAAAGGACCCAGGCCAAAACTTTCATTTCTAGTTTTTAATAGAATTCCACCACTCAAGTTCAAGCTTACCCACAGCCCTGGGCAGGAATGTGGGAGGGAGCAGGAGAACCTAAGGGCACTAAGGTGTCACAAAACTCTCACAGGGACGACGTGAAGCAGAGAGAGGAGGCACCAAGGCCATCTCCATGCAACGCCACAAGGGGATCTGTGCTCCCTGATCTCATCCCTAACTTTGCTGCACTAAAGCTCACTAAGGCCTCCTCCTGCAGTGTAACTTCTCTTTCCACACTCCTTGCCCTGCCTTTCCCTTAAACACCTTTTGATGTCGCACAGCAGGACCATTCTGGAGGGGGAACACAAGCAGATGTAAATGGAAGGAAGAAAGCAGCCTGTGGAGCAGCATCCCTCAGGCTGGGGACACCTCTCACGGCTCACTCTTGCCCTCCTGTGCTGCAAGAGGGAGCTGCAGACAGGGCTGTGCCCAGCATCCATCACTGCTCCAGGCAGGAAAGGAGAAGCAGATCCACCCCAAAGACAGCAAGAGGCAGCCGTAAATGGCATCCCTGGGAAAAGAGCCAGATGAAACAAGGAGATATGGAAATCTAGATTAAATTCCTTTAAACATTCAATCTCCATTTATGTCCTGAGGAAAGACAATTCAGTCCCAGCCCAGAGCAACTGTCGGAAGGACTGGAGCGGGCAGCACTGCTAGGCCAGGAACATTTGCTTCCTCCCTTCTCCTTTCCTTTTCACAGCATGTAGCCCCACAAGGGCAGCAGCAAAGCCCATCTCAAGGAAGGGAAGGAGGGGAGGGAGGGAGGGAGGGAAGGAGGGAAGAAGAAAGGCTCCACTTAAAACCAGCCTTCCCCTAGCAGATTTGTCTTTGCCAGTAGGCAGGTGCTGATCGAAGCCTCTGTTCCCCCAGGCATCCTGACAGAGAAGTTCTGGAAATTATTACTTAACCTAGCCAGCATCTTTGCCGATTGGAACAAAACCCACTTCTGCATTCATAGAGCATTTTGGCCTTATCCATCCAACACTTGGGCACGGACTGGTTGCTGAGTACATGGACCGCAGGCAAAAGGCCCTGGCATGTGCCCACAGCCTCACAAGCAGGAGCTTGGCTGCAGCTGAGCACAAACCCACCCACCACATCCAGTCCTTGCTGAGGAGTTATTTTTGTTCCTGCCAGAGGTGGGAAAAGGAGGGAGAAGTCCTCTGGGCTGCTAAATATTAAATAAAAAGGAAAAAGAAAAAAAAAGAAGTTGAAATTAATATTAATCTTGTCCATTAAAACACATAAAACATTGCTGGCAGGGGTTTGGCAGCACTCGGGGAGCATCTTTGTGTGAATGTTGGAGAGCCAGGAGTCAGCAGGGAGCCCCAGGGATGCTGGTGGCAGTGGCTGCCCTGAGGCCTGGCATGACCCCGAGGCAGCCCCACATGCTCCAGGCTGTGGGGCTCCCCCCAGCCCCACTCCCAGCTGAGAGCAGCACACGGCTGCTGCTCTCCAGCTCAGCATTCCCATCCTCTCTCCTAGCCAGAGCTTCCTTTGACCATGAGTCCACCAGCACAGTAATTGCCATATGGCACCTGCTGGTCACCAGCTCCCTCCTGCCCCCGTGTTGGGGTCACCAGACCCCCGAGGAGCCATGGCTGGGGGTGGCTGGCTGGCCAGAGTCCTCCAGCACTCTGCCAGCGACACCACGGGATGCAGCCAGCACGTTCTGCTGCTTGATGACAAAAGGTCTATTTTTGGAGACAAGTCAACATCCGTGGCAAGTGGCCAGCTCTGGGCGGGCCAGCTCTGCCAGAGGGTGCTTCACAAAGGTCAGGAGAGCACTGAGAATGAGGAGGAAGAGGAGGAGGTCATCTCTTCCTCTCAGGGGAAAGGCAATCTGGGTGACTGATCCCACCCTGCGGAACCTCCAGGAATGAGGAGCCAGCAGTGCACATCTCCCATGCCATCATGGCTCAGTGGATGAGCACACAGGGAGCCCCATGGGACGCTGGGGTGCTCTGCACCTGAGCCAGCATGTCAGGTATGAGCGCTGCAGTCTCCAGCCAAGAGACCAAGCCACAGCTGGCCCTTTCTTCACCTGCCCAGAGGCAAGAGAACCATCTGCCCAAACACATTCTGTGTGCCCAAAGCACTCTGCCTGGCCTGACCTGCCTGTTGGTGAGATGTGGATCTCTGCTGGAACCACTTCAGGAGCGACAGATCAGCCCATGGAAGGTCCCACCAGCACACCAGCTGCTCCAGCAGACCAGATCTGACACTGTGCTCGTGGATGGCAGGGGAGGGCAGGTTCCTGTCACTGTGCAGAGCTGCAGGTACTGCAGCTACATCCTGCATAGCCCCTCGGGGTCCCAGCCACCACAGCAACTACAGAGACAGAAGGCTCAGGCCAATGTCACCTGCTCAATGTCATGAGCAAAGGCAACCCTTCCAGAGAAGGGCAAGGTCCGTGGGGCTGCCTGCCAAGCCTTGGAGGGCAGGTTAGGCTCTTGTCACAAGGAGAAACAGTTGGCTTCCAAAACCCTAGGTGGCCACCAGACACAAGGCCTGCAGACTCATTGCCTTCTCCAGCCACAGGGTGAAGGCAGAGATGCAGCAAGTGCAGGAAGAGGAGAAAAAGAGATAAGCTCTGAAAGGGGAGGCAGTTTGACCCTGCACTGAGAGCCCAAATTTCCAGGGTCAGGTTGGAGTTACTCCATCCTAGCCTCACCTGGTGCTACCAGGGCAAGAATTCCCTGTGCCAGCCAGGGCAGGAGTTACCACAAATATCCTTATCAGTATCTGTGGGCCTCAGCAGTACAGGCTTCTACTAGCCCAGGTTTCAGCAAACAAAGAGCCGAGGCACAACACCCTTGACACAATGTCAGCTGAAAGGCTGCAGGGCAACCACGGGCATGTGCACATCACATCCCTGGAGCAGGACAGCACTGGGAATGGACACTGAGCCTTCCCACAGCCTTGACTGCCGGCTCTGTGTCTGGAGACCACAGCGGAACAAGCAGCAGCACCAGGATTCTCAGCTCCAGGTGAGGACCTCAACACAAGGACACAAATTAGTGGCAGTGAAATGGCCACTTGACCACATGGGCCCTGGCACCCCCAGGCACTTCCCATGGCTCCTGCTCCAAACATGACACTTCCTCCAGGCAAAAGTGTCTGAGCATGCCTAGTCAAACCCTGCCTCTACCCAGCTCTTCCTAAGGAGAGAAGTCATCCTTGCCATCATCCTTCCCAGGCCAAGAAGAGGCATCACAGTGTCTTCTCTGCCTCCCACCATCCAGGTAAGGAGAGACAAGTCAGGGCATCACAGGATACAAGGACACAAGGTGGTTGAGCACACCAGGCTACACTGTGCACAGCCAAGCTCAGTGCTTTCTCACCTCCAATAGCTGCCTGTCACAGCTCACTCAGCACTGTTTTTAGGGACAAGTTCTTCCCTCCAAACAGGTCCAATCCTTGAGAGTACCATTTTCCAGTAATGAAACAAGGTTTCTAAAACAGGACCAGCCACCCCCAGAGCAGAAGCGCTGGGTGAGAGCTACCAGCCCAAGCACTGTGCCCCGCACCAGCCCCAACACACGTGCCCAAGCACACATGCACAGCTGCTGGCCACTCTTTGTCCCTCCTCCCCACGGATTCCTCCACGGTCACACCAGCTACTGCAGAATTACCAGGGAGCCAGGCTGTCTGCCCCAGACAAATGCCCACATGCCATTATTTGGAAACCCAGAGTTACTCGGCATCAGCAGCCAGGTTCCACCCCCCCAGCAAGTTCTGATGCACTTTTGTTTGTTCCTTGCCTTTAACTGTTCCCATGGAGTACTGGGCTCTGGCAGGCAGCCATCAGGCAGCGTGCTTTCTGCTCACCTCTCAGCCTGAGGAGCATCATGGAGCAACTGTTTCATCAGACAGGAGCCCTCAGCACGCAGCACCTGAGGTTTCAGTAAGAAGTCTCAGGGGATGGAAGAACTACAGGGAAGCTCATAAACACATGAGAGCACTAGAAATGAGAGAAGGAGTATGGATGAGAACAGACTGAGCTGAAGGGACCATCTGCTTTGAACCACAGAGCTGCAAGTCCAGAAGGAGCCTTGGCTGCACCTCCAGGGAACATGCCAAGGAACGCCTCACCTTGGGGTCATGAACACTCGCTGGCTTCTGTTCCATAACCAGCTCTGTTTTCCTCCTGATACTCTGTTCAGCAGAGGCTATCAGAAGATACCAAGCTTTGCTCGCCCAATGCCTTTCAATCAGGATTAAGCAAAATCCCATCTGCTTTCAGGTGCCTTTCCCCACAGAGGGTCCTCTGTAGATCTGGGAGACCTTGTGAACCCCAGTGCTCACCGACAGAGCTGCACATGCCCGAAACACAGTTAGGGAGCATCCCGAGCTGGGAACCCGAGTGCTGACCACGAGAGCATGCTGGCCTCGCCAGGCACACCTTACCGTGTGAGGGTTGTCATAGTAGACACCAATGGAGCAGAGCTTCGAGGAGATGCTGCAGCCATCCGTGAAGAGCTGCCCGGACTCTCCATACGGGCCCACCCTGAACTTGTAGGCCAGCGTCATGTTGCCGACAGGGGGGGAGCCAGCACTCACAACCACCTCGGTGAAGAGCCCCGAGTAGACGACAAAACCGAAGACGGTCAGCAGCAGCAGCACGACCAGCGCCGCGATCAGCCCCAGCAGCACCCAGTCGGTCATGATGGACTCCTGGTGCGCCACAGTTCCTGAGGCACTGGCAGCAAGAGCAGAGAAGAAAATAGAAGGGCAGTCAAGCTACCACTCGGACAAAGAACTGCTTTCTAAAGTGATTTATTTGCAGCAAAATGCATTCTCTTCCAATTCTTCTTATGTGTGAAGCTTAATAGATTGGAAACCCCCAGAAGCCTGCTGTATATTAGTCCCACATTGCATCAGCCTGTTCCAATTGGCCACCAGGTACAAATTATATTGCTTCAGCACCACCTGGGAATGAGATGGTTTTGAAGGGAGGACAGAGAGGCATCATCTCCATCTCCTCAAAACTGTTCAAATCCAGTTTTGCAGCCAGGAGAGATCAAAAACCACCCTGGGAGCCTGCATCATGCAACAGATAACAGATACACAGCACTGGGCTAAGGATCAGGGAACCATAATAAAATAATTTATCATTTATAGGTATCAGGCCCACTGTAACCAGGGCAGCCCCTTTGTCAATAAATCTAGAAACCCAGACCTTCTTGCAATGACCCAAATTAGGACCACACCAGTTCAGATCCAGATCCAAGCACCCGGAGAGGCTCAAAGGAAGCTGAAGATCCAGCTAGAAAAAGCATTCCCAACACACTCAGGTACAATGAATTACTGGTATTCCTTTTAGATGGCTTTTTTTAAACCAGAAGAGTTTTTATAACTTCAACAAAGGCTTCCTGTTTTGTTTGGCATCTTTTCTCTTGTGCTGACTGTGGGACACAGCAGCCTGGTGAATGCCTCCTGCTTGTTTTCACCCACCAAGTGCAACTACTCTGGGGAGTTGCAACCCAAACCATTTCAGGAGAGTTGTTTGTGTTTTATACTCCCTTGAAACACAGCTCTGGTCACAGGGAGTGGTTGTGATGGTCCCCTGGGACTTTCACAGAAGGTAGGTTTGGAAGTGAGCGTCAGAGTAAACAATCCACCTTTACCTCTGTGTGTTATAAACACACTTTGTGCACAAAGAGTCGTTCACCGAGGCTGCTGCTTGTTCACTCAGCTTTACAAGAGAAAAGCCACATCCTGGTAGGAAGCGCAGGCGGCTCTGCTCTGCTCGAACCCAGCAAGCAGAGATATGGCAAAACCAAGCCCTGCTGAGCCCAAACCGGGGGCCACGCTCCTGGGCCGGGCACCATCTCACACCATGACCCCACTCACCTGAAAAACCAGCTCAGCCCAGAAATCCTTCAAGACATCTGATCCACAGGGGTGCAGGATCTGTGGCGCTGCAGCAGGAAAAAATAAGTATCATTGCTTCCTCTCAAACTCACGGGACCAAAAGCAAAACAGCTGCGGCAGAGCAGCCGAAAGGCGCCCGGTCACCTCGGACCTGCTCCCCAAAGCAGGGGTCCCGAGGAGAACCTCCTCCCGCAGGACCACGCAGGCCAAGATCTCTCCCCAAAACTCTGCGGCTTAATGCACAGGCACCGAGAAACATGGAAATGGGAAAGGAACGGTGCAAGAGGACGGTGTCCTGCCTCTGCTGGTGTGTCCGAGCCCGGCCGTCCCCGGGGACACCTGAGCCGCCCCCGGAGCTGCTCCCGGGTGCCCTGGCAGCAGGGAGCTCCCGGAGGATACACCCGTCCCCGCAGCGCCTCAGCTCCTCTCTGTAACCAACACAGACCTGGCACTTCCAATCACGGCTCCGGTGATTCCTCCGAGCTGCCAGCCCCACGCCCAGCCCCAGGGCCCTGATGGCAGCCGCCCCAGAGGAGAGCAGGGTATTTTTGGCTGTTCTTCCCGGTTCCCGTGGCTCGTTCCCCGCCGGCACTGGCAGGCACTGCCGGTTGCCCCCAGCTCTCCCAACGGGCCGGGGATGTCACCTCCCATTTCCGGCTGGGATGTCGACCCTCCCGGTGCCCGTGCCCCGCGGAGGGTGGGGGTCTGCCCCGTGCGGCCCCGCAGCCCGGCCTGCCTGCCGGGAGCCGCAGCCCCGGGC
>VYXC01009416.1:443442-456565 GCA_013397175.1 Platysteira castanea | reverse complement strand
GGGGAGAGCGCCCCCTGGCGGACGGGCGGCGGCAGAGCCCGGGCTCCGGGCGCGCACGGGTTCGAGTCTCCCTCGAGGCTACACGAGGCTGCACACACAGCCCGGGAGCCCCTCCCTGCCCCGAGCAGGAGGGCTGTGGATGCGGAGCTCCCAGACCCCTGCAGCAAGGCGGGGGTCCCTCCTCTCCCCTCCCTCCAGGGCACTGCCGGTCCTGAACGAGGAACAGCGCTGTGTCCTACAGCCTGCTGGGCCTGCGGCACCCCGGCGCACATCCCGGCACGTATCCGGGGTGGCTGACCCGAGCCTCAGGCTCCGAACAACCGGAGCCTCCGGTGAAGGGGCCCCTTCCCTCGGACGCTGGACAAGCAGGTGCCACCCTGCACCAGCCGAGCGTCACGGCCCTGACCACACGGCCTGGCCTGGCCGGTCGGGGCAGTGGGCAGAGATGCTCTGCAGCACCCAAGCCCTTCCCAACAAACCCAGAGAGGGCTTTGAGCAGCCGCTTGCAGGTTCCATCGCTGGGGCTGTTGCAACCTGGCAGAAACATCTTTGTCACTGCCTGTGTTCAGCCTTTCCCACCACCCAGCTGGAAGGAAAACCAGCCAGACATCTCAGACAGCACTGCCCAACAAGGGGAGCACCAGGAAAGCTAAGACGCAGCCTTCACACCTCTCTTAAGTTTCTTCAGCCTCTTCAACCCTCTTAGCAGGGAAAGTTTGCTCTATGTTGGTCCATGAGCCACCTCCAGATGCAGCAACAAGGAGCAGTGGAGTTTGCTGCTGCCTCTCCTGCTGTGGTTTCACATCCATTTCCCTACATCCCAACCCCCTTCACCGGGGCTGGTTTGTTTTATGTTTGCAGAGGGAGCCCAGCCACTGCTTTTCACCAATATGCTCATTTATGAGCAGCAGTGTGAAATACTGCAAGACTTCAATACTTGCTTCCTCCAGCAGCTTCCTAGTGAGGATCTCAAGGCTTTTCATATACTGGAATTAGTTAAACCTCAGAGGCCCTCCTTGTGTTTGGCATTATAACTCTTTTGCAGCTGGAAGAAAATATTCCAGCTTGGTTACGTGTCTTGCCTGGAGCCATGCAGTGAATCACTGGCAAGAAGAGGAACAGAACTCAAAAGCCCTGTAGCTGCCAGCTCTGGCCATCAGACACTTCTCCTTCCTCCAGCCTTAAAGTTCTTTAAATCTGCACACATTAAGTACATAACACATATGCTTCTCCATTACAACAGCAAACACTAAAATTTGGGTCTCACTTAACAGCTTCGTGCCTTCATTCTGAACCTGCACACTGGGAAGAGGTGAGGCAGAAGGATGTAAAATGTGCTCTCCAGCAGGGCCCTGTGTGCCAACGTATGGCAAGCACTTGGTCTCTGTAGATTTGTTTGGGTCCTGGGCCTCTCACATCTCTAACAGGGGATGCAGATCAGCCCATTCTCATCTGAATTCTCTCTAAGCAGCAGTCAGAAGCAGAAGTGGGTTGTGAGCAGAAGCAGATGTGGGTGAGCTGCCTCACCCCTCAAGCTCCAGCCAACATTTCTCCATCTACTTTAGCCTCTATGGAGGGACTCCAACTTCATCCCAGCATTAGCAGGGAGAAATGATGCTCCACAGGGCAGTCCCTCCATCTCACTCCCCCAGTACTCCACATTGTCCCAGCAGGGTACCTGTGCTGGGATATTCAGCTCAGTCTTGGCCCAGTCCTTGGCTTCCCAGTTCTGCTCACACCTGCTGGACCCTCCATCCTCTGCTCCAGGACAAGATACTTCGTTGTCCTTCCTCTCTCAGTTGCCTTTACCTGCTGGGCAAGGTGAGCTGAGCTTTGCAAAGGTCACTTCAGGTGACCAGTAAGCAAATAGATGTGATAAGGATACTGATCACCTTGGGAACATGGCAAAACACAAACGGCTCTGACTAACTCTGCATGGAAATACCCTCCCTAGAGAGGCAGGCAAGAGGCCAGAACAGATCACACAGCCCTGGGGAATTTCCATCAGCACAGACACAGATGAGCTCCACTCCCAAGTCCTTCCTGGCTGCCCATAACTGCAACTTCACATTACTGTCCATGAACCAAGACCAGCACTTGGTCACTCGCAACCAAGGGAGACAATCGGTTGTGGGAAAAGCTGGAAGGAAGGCAGCACAGGCACATGGAAATGCCGACCTGGTAGGTCCTCTCCAGAGGAAAGACACTGTAGAGAGCAGGGACTGTGCTGGCAGAGGGCAGGACTGGGCTGTGTGGACAGAGTGAGGGCACAAAGGGCTATTTGGATGCTGCTTGGTCTGGTGAGCCAGGACCAGGCTGTGGCTCATTTAAGTCAGTAAGATTTTGGCCACTGGCCTCCCCTAAGCACAGGGTTAGTGGTGCTGGGAGCAGGAAGCTCTCTGGGAGTCATTCACAAAGGCTACACAAGACAGCACAGGTTTACCTCTTGGTATAACGGATTCCACTTCTCAGCACCCAGTACTGACACGTAAACTTTTAATATTTGCCAATGTGGAGCTTCCTGTATGATTGATATATTTTCTAAAACATTATTAATTTGTTGAAATGCAGCCACTGTTGAGGGGAAAACCTCAAGATGAGACCAGGAAGGGCTCACATACAACTTGGCATTCCATGAGGGTCAGGCCAGTGAAAGGCAAACAGCATGAGGAACTCTGCAGCACTTCAGCCCTTGACCTTTTGGTACCTCTGCTAACACAAAAGAGGAGATGCACTAAGAATTAACTATTGATCCATTGGTTTGCCCTCAGATTTAAATTAATTTCCCACTGCAGGACAGGAATTTTTCTTTCTCACGACAGGAATAAAAATTTCAGTGTTACAGAGTAAGAAAAGGCATGTACATCTTTTCAGACAAACTTAAAAGTGTTAAGAAATAGCAAATTATTCTTATGCTTAACTGTCTATTTAAGTCACAAATGTTAAACAGCAAACTATTTCCCCCAGGATCTACTAGCAAAAATGGTCTCATAATTAAATGCAGTTTTTAAGTTATGAAGGAACTTTTCAGACAGACACATAATCCTCCCTACCTTCTGCCTTTGGAAACCAGAAGGATCAAGTTTAGATTCTCACCTTGCGTTCAGATCCCAATCCTGAACCACACAAACCTGGGTGTGGTAGGATCCAGTGGCTAAAACAAAACTAGCCACCAAACCAAACAGAATGGATGGTAGTGACAGGCAAAACACTCACTGCTGCCAAGACACGGAGTGGCAGGACAATTAATTCTGTCACAGGGAATTTCCATGGATACTAGAAGCAAACTTCCATGAAGTTACAGAAGAAAAGCTTCTGTAGGTTGTAGCCTATGAGTTCCTCTTTTTCCTATCAAATCCCTAAACAGCAGATTGGAGTTCTGCACCTCTGACTACCAGCTATTTAGCAAGATACTGAGGTGGTTTTTATTTAACAAATTGCAATGGAGCTTTCATCTTTTCCTTTCAGATGTCACATCACCTCTGGTAGCTACTGTGAATGACAAGCAGTCATTTAGACTCCCCTCCCCAAGGCCAGCAACTACATTTGTACATTGCTTTGATTTTCTGTGAATAAGAGATCACTTACAAGCCTGAAGAGATGCATTATTCATCTTTGAACTCCTCGGAAAATAATTTTAAGCTGTTTATAGCTCCAGTCACTTGGAACTTGGGTGTCCAACTTTGACTCATGACCAAACAGGTCTGACCAAATTCCTCCCATCGTGCCAGGCAGGGGCCAGTGCTCAGAAGGATCTGTTCTTACCTTGGTAGCAGTGGTTCTCACAGACACCTGTGTTTGATCCAGAGGACAGTATCTCCCTTTGCCCATGCAGGGAGTATTTGTACCTCCTACTGCAGTGTATCACACACACACAAAGCACAGCGCTATCCACACCTTTTCCTGGTGAAAAATGTATTTTATAGGGACATTTGCATTGAAATATTCTCTTGTTTCCCCTCCTGTGGCATGCCTTCAACTTGCATTACCTTAGCAGCAACTGTGTACTTCCTTCTTTACCCTGAGGATTATCTTCCATTGTCTTTGAGCTACAGAAGAATACACATCAACAGACCAGGCCTTCCTGTCTTTTTTTTTAACCTCTTCTCTTGTACATGAAGTCTAGATTAAGTTTAGGTTGTTTTTCTTGCTGAAAACATGAGATAGTTTACCCAGAGTGTTTTTCCATTTTCCATCTAGACAGAACCAAGAAAGGAATCAGGAACACACCACGCTCCGTCTCTCTGGGTTTGCAAACTGTGTTTGCAAAAAGTGCTGGGTTTAATGTGGACTTGTCAACAAGCTCATTCTCTACAGCAACTGACAATTTAGACTGTCTTCCAGAATTTTTAATGAGGGATCCCCTAACAGGCTTCAGGGATCTCAGCAGGATTTTAAGAGCCTTACACAATGTCATTCTAACCAGAGTCTGATGCTCCACAAAGCAAAGCAGCCCAGCAGTAATGACACCAACAGAGCTTTCATGTCAATGGTTCTCCTTTAGTTTTACAAGAGTGACTGCAGAAGGAACAACAAGCAGGAATATTTGTTCCAACCTTAATTGCTAGCTTCAAAACCAGAAAATTAATTTCTTATAGCCATGTTGTACTCATGTTTTTAATGCACATGTATAAATAACACTTTTAAAAACCTCTCTGGCAGCTCTTTAAAGAATTATCATTGCAACAACAACTCCAAATTCAAAGTCAAAAGACATTTTTGGTTTAAGATTTTCATCTCCTTCCTGGCAAAAAAACTGTCTTGCAAAAATACTTCATGAGACTCTTCTAACTACAGAACAACTGTGGGGAGCTGCTGTGAGGAGGGGGAGGGCTTCCAAAAGGACTTTCAGAAACCCTGATTATTTATACTCTCATATTTTCCTTTCTTTTCCTGCTACTTCATGTTGTAGGGGACACACCATTCATAATAAAAGCTATTAAACACAGGTGATTTCTGACATTATTCCACCTCAACGTGACCTCCTTTCTCTCCTCCAAGTGTCATGGTCATAGGCTCAACTTTGCATATTTTGAGGTTTTTTTGTTTTTGCAGGTAAATCAATTTCCCAAGATTTTAAAAGTTTATGAGGTGGTTCTGGTCCTGCTACGAGTCAAGGATCAGTCAGCCACATCTGAGCAACCCTTACAGAATCACTTTGAGAGAGCAGGAGGGTCTCCAGCCCTGGGATATGGTCTTACAAAGTAAATTAAAAGGAGGTATTCAGCTGTAGCAGTTAACTCAGAGCCATCCACCACACGTCACATCCAGTTTGCTCCCCCTTGCCCGGTGCATTTCCCCTACATTTTCCTCTGTTTACTCCAGTACCAGCAAAGGTCCTATTTTTGTAAAGAAATGCAACACTGTGCAGTGGCTGGGGAGGGCCACTCACACACATCCCACAGCGGCTTGTGCTTTACTCAGAAGCCCAAAAGCAAGCCTTTTACCCATTTAATTAAGAAACCTCTGCTCCTTGCATACAAGAGAGGAAGTTTTATGCCTCTGCAGTGTTTGCTCCTGTACCTTTTGCCTCTTGTCCAAAAAAAAAGAAAAAAAACTCCAACATGAAAGGATGGCATTAAGTCTGTCACTGAGAAAAGCCATATTTTCCAGACAGATACAGCCCTTTCCTGGGTTACTGAGGCTAAAATATTGTTTAAAAAACTCTGCATGAAATTAAGAGATTAAATCCCATGTTTATGCCTTGGTTTTCCCTTGGGAGGTTTTTGTGCAACTCTGTGTTAGTCTGAGCTGAGTTACCTGGAACACTTGGTCTAAGTGATCAATTTTAAACTCTTCTCAAATTGAAGAGTCTGTCAAGGCTCTTTGTACAATCCTTGCATTTCAGTATGAACAATTTTAGAGGAAAATGTCCAGAAATTGTCATTCTGAGTTGCAAAAGCTTTGAATTCATAAATTCAGTGTGTCAGGGACAGTTCTCTGGCAAATTTGAGTGATATTTTTCCTGGAATAAGTGATCAAGTGAGCTGATGTGAGTCAGTCTCTGCCATACATGACACACAAGGCTTGCCATTAGTCCAGACTAGATCAGAACATTAACACTAAGCTGTTGCTGGTGCATTGACTGAGGCAGAGGAAAGGCTGCTGGTTTCTGGCACCAGTTCCTGGGGGAAAGAAGAATTTGGGATTGAAGGATTGGAGGACTGACTGGGGCTGGGAAGAGAGTCCATTTCATACAGCATTTGGTATTACCTCCACATTTAGCCTTGGCTGAGTAACAATCCATCTTTCTTGGGCACAAAGCAACACACCAAACCCAGAACCACAACAAAGACAGTGTGTGCTCCTAAATCATCAGTTCAGGGTCTCAGTACAATTTAAAATGAAGTCATCTGACAGGGATTATCTCTGTGTCTTGAGAAATAAAGGACAATACCCTGGGTGGGAAGACATGCTTTCAATCTTTGTCACCTAACTGTTGCCAGAGGACGAGCATGGTGGAAACCAGGCCCCAAACATGTAACACAGACACCACATTTTCTCACTCCCCTTTTTCCAATGGCCAATGAATGAATGTGTGTGACTCGCAGAAACTGGGGCTGAGCCACATTTCTGAAGGCAGAAAGACTGCATAAAGACAGCTCCAGCATGAAGGAGAAAAAGATCTTTGTGGCAAACTGAATTAGCACGTCACTGGGAGCTTCTGACTCAGCCCAGTTCTGCCCAGCTGCACACTCCAACCACCACCACTCCACATACCTGCCAAACCAGCCCCATTCAGCCCACTTGGAGCTCTGCCACCAGCAGCTGGACAGAAGATGACTGATGCAGTTGTAAAGCAACATCTAATGAAGAAATTCTTTTTATTTCAGGGTTGCAATTAAGCCATACCTTGCAACACTGCCACTGGCTGAGGCAGGAAGGCTGCTGATGGGTTGTACCAGGAGAAGCAGCAGATAGAATCAGGTTGTTATTCCACTTCAGACCAGTCCACGTTGGCTTGAGTCAACCTCAGACCAGTTTAACGTAGCTGTTTCCTTGCCTGTTTCTGCTGCCTGGCAGGTCTCCCAGATAAAAAGGCTGCTTGCATTGCTGTGGCACAGAGGAGGGTGCTCTGGCTCTGGACACTGGCAGGAAGGTGTTGTCCAGTTTTCCAGGGACTCTTGGTACAATGGAGAGGGACACTGCTACAGCAACAAAAACTGCAAGATCCCACTGCCAAATATTCCACCTCCAAAGAGCTTCTCAGGTCCACTGCTCGCACTGTCGATTGGTGACTGTGGTTTTCATTGTACAGGGGCACAAACACTCCATACATCCACTTAAAGCAGAAGATTTAAGCACTTCCAAATTAGCTCCATCTCCTGCAAGTCAAGCTGAACACGTCCCTTCAGTGGGCTGCCCAGACAGCTTAGCCAGCTCCCAGGTGGGCACCTCTGCCTGCTGAGCAGCTCAACGCTGAGCTGACAGCTCCCTCCTCTGTCAGAAAGGACTAAAAGCGGCCTGAAAGTCTGTCCGAGTGCCCCTTGGAGCAGGAGACTTGAATAACCGAGGATATTATGCATTTTCTCCCATTTTTTGACTGCAGGAAGGAGAAGTCTCCAGAATAGCTTCCCGGTGCTACAGGACCCCACAGCCAGATGCAACCAGCGCTATTAAAACTTCAGTTCTCATCCTGCCTTGCTGCAGCTGATCGGGGGAGCCTTACACAGCAGCAGGGCATGGCCAGGACTTCCTTCCCCCTCCAGCTGTGTCAGCACATGCCAGGTGTCCTGCTGTGGTCCTTCTGTGCTTTGGCTTCTCCGGGATGCAGCAGGAGACAGCAGGAAGGCAGCAGAGCACAGGCAGTGTCCTGCTCAGGCGAGACTGCAGGCTCCTGTAGGACACTGGCAGGTCTGGGTCGGTCTGTCCTTCCCACCCAGTTTCACACTGAGGGGGAACCCACTGGTCCTTCCCTTCTGACTGTGAGGAAAATATTGGATTTACTGAGCATTTAACGGCAGGATGAAATCCCATATGACAGCTTAGTCTCTGGGGGCTGTTACCCCTCTGCTAACAAGCCAGCCTAGGATATAAGTGAAGTGTTGCATGTGCTGAATGTTTGTGCCCCATGCTTAAGGCCAAGGCGTTTTTTGCTGGTTCTTGAAACAAAACTGGAAAAGGGGAGCATGGGCATGTCACAGAAAACACAATTTTGACATCCTAGCAAAACGTTTGGGAAATTTAATTATTTCAGGATCAAGTTGTATCAATATGTTCTCTTCAGTTTGCTCTTTAAAACTAAAAGGGAAAGGGGTTTTATTTTACTTTTATTTCTACCACAATTCATTAGAGCTCTTCCAAATATTTCTAAATTCAGAAAAGAGGAAGAAAACAATCAAATTGTCTCAAAGTGCACAAAAAGAGTTTAACATTAAATGCCTTACTGTACAATTAAAATATTCTATTTCCTTTCTTTTCTATATTCTATTGTTTTACAAAGCATTAATATTTGTCTAATAGAGTTATTGCTGGATCAAACTAAACATCTCTGAATTTTCTCTGTTCTGCTCCATTACCAAACTTAAAGTTCTGGAATAATTTTGGTTTTGAGCATAAACTGAACTTCACTGGTCTTGCTTGCTGCCTCTTAGTCAAACTACATTTTTCTTATAGGTTTCTAATTCAGTTAAGTCTCTCTGAACATACCACAAAGTAAACTTACTGCCATTGCATTTTCTTGCCACAGCAGCTACTGCTCACTTAAAGCCAGCAAAATGCCACGTACAAGCTTAAAGCAAAGCTGCTGTGTTGGTGTGAAATAAATAATTCAGCTTACAACTGAGACACAAGCTGAGAGAATTGCATAGAAAAATAAATTACTTGCAACAAGACAATACTGAAATACAGGAAAGGTTTTCAGAACTGCAGGAGGAGCTGCTTGTGCCCTATTTGTGGAAGACAGGAAGGTGGGTCACACTAGGATTAAGGGATGAGCTCGTGCAAGTCACTGCAGCCTGGAGCTGTTGTGCCCAAGAGCCAGCCAGGGTCTCTGAGAGGTACAGCCTCCTGGATACACATTCCCAGGTAGGGATGCAAGATAAACTTTCAGTTCAGGCAGTAAATCACCTTCACCTCAGGAGACCAGGAGGAACCCACACTTGGACAAGGAACACAAATCACAGAGTTTTCTGAGGCCTTTGCTGTAGGATTTTAAAGAGTGCTTGCTGAACCCATGGAGGCAAAGGATAAGCTTGGAGACCCAGAGTTCTTGGAAGACCAGTGTTCCTCTGAGCCTCAAGACTTTCCACACCAGGGATTCTCTCAGCAGGAATACAGAGCTGCTTTCTTCTCCTGCAGTCCTGCAACAGGAAAGCCTGACCAATGCCACCTCAGAGGTACCTGTGCCCCACACAAAGCCATGCCTGCGTCAGACACTTCAGCTGCACTGATCTGGGGCTCGTAGGCGTCCTTTCTCCAACCACAGCTAAGAGCCTCTGTTAGACTAGAGGCCGGCAACTTTTTGGAGCTTCTGCTCCCCCTCTGCATATCACAGGCTTAGGATTTCCCTATCTGTGTGAACAGGCAGTTCTCTGTTCTGTGAAAATCCTGTCCAGAGCACAGGAGTTCTCCCTTTCGTCAGGGCTGTCACGACAGCAACACGTCAAAGCACCTGTGGGCCCAGCTGCAAACTATCACCCATGGGCAAACACAAGTGAGTTAATTGCTACAGCAAGAGGGAAGGAGGAGGCTAAAGGACTGGCTTTCCAGGTGGCCACTTCTTTTAGGACTTCAGACAGGTGACTTGCCCTTCAGGATTCTTTATCTATGAGGCAGATCAAAAACTAACTTCATCAAGGCCTGCACTTGGCCTAAATGTGGTGTAGACTAGGCAGAGAGGAAGACTGATGTCCTATGTGAAGAAATACATCTCCTTTTGGTTTGGACTCTGCTGGTTTTACATTTTTTTTCTATTGGCACCACTGGGAGAGTTCCCATTTGCTTAATTAGGCCACATATGAGGAAACAAAAAAGACACTTGGCATGTTTGGCTTGACCTGCTAATTTTCATCCTTCATGATCTGCCTGGGTTCAGAAAAAAGCTCTTGACATTAGGAGCTGGACAGCCAAATCAGCTGGAAGGGTAAGTTGCTGGGGATTTTTGTGCTGGTTTTGTTTTGTTTTTTAAACAGCAGACACAAACCCACATTTTTATTGTGGTAGACAGATGCTTTACACTGCTCAGCTTATAGCTATAGAACAAAGACAACATTGACATACCATCATGTTTGGTTGGCAAACATTTCCAGATACTATTCCCAGTTTCTGACAAGACTTGTAAAAGCAAATTATAAAGCAATTAATTAATGGGTAAGTTATGGAAGGACTCTTACTACATCATGTCAATGCTGTGTTGTTTGAAGGAAACTCTCAGTTTCCTGGCACAGAAACGACATTTACTCTTCAGTCAAATGTACAGCTTGACCTAAAAATATAACCCATGGCACATTCCCTAAGGGAAAAAAAAGTATCAGCTACTGCTTCCTATTATTTCTTCTCAGTTCTTGGGTTTTTTTCTGATAGCTGTAAACACACTTGAAAGACTGTCTGACTTAAGTGGAATTCATTGCAAAAGGTATCTCTGCAAGAAAAATATCTGCAAAAGATATTCAGGGATGTTTTAGCTGTTCACGGCACTCGGTTAATAAACCATTTTTTCCCCTGTGTGGGCCCTTATCTTGGCAAAAAAAAAAATGAAGGAAGGAGGGAGGGACTAATGTTTATGACAAATTGTTTCTGAATACATTGCTTTAACTCATAAACAAAGTCTCCACATGTCATGTGAGAAGAGCTGCACTTCTGCAGCACCTTCTCACCCTTGAAGCAGAAAACCTACTGGGGTCCTGGCCATGGTGAAAGTCAGGATGAAGACTTTTGAACAAAAACACACACGAGACAAGAGAAGGTAGCAAGCTCACACTACAGACACCTTCAGAAGGTGTGATTTACACAGAGAATTAGACTGAGGATCCTTGTTGCTGGCAGTAGAGCTTGTTGGCTACCTTGATTAAAATCAGTTTTGAATCCATTAAAAGCTACTTATCCACCAAATTGAGAAAAATCAGCTCCTGAAGTACTTTCATTAACATCATGCCAAACAGTGCCCACCTGAGAGAGTAGGACCTGGGGCCACAGACCCATCCAAATTCAGTGAGTGCTCTCCCTTGGGCAAGGAACTACTGCTAGGAAAAGGAAGCACACACACTGTGATCAAAACACCTGACAGTGTTTTGTAAACAAAGGCCAAATTTCCCAATGGATCATGAAAAAAAAAAGTAATAGCCCACAAGGATCTCTATCCAACAGTATTAAAAAACAATTATGAAAAGAACCTATGGCCTAGAAATAACTGATTTCTGGTTCAAGCCCCACCAAGCCAGTGTCCAAACCACAGGTAATTTCCCTATGGACTTCAGGCAAATGAACTTCTGTCTCAGCATCAGAGGTGGAGGTGTACTGGTCAGCCACAGAATAAACTCTCATGGGCCTCTGACTCTGCACACTGTCAGTCATCCAACAAGAACTGGTACCAAGTTGTAAATACCAGTTAGAATTAAATGTCTGCTTGATCAAGTCACCTTCCTTGCAATGCTTTACAGAGCAAGCCAGTCCAGGGACCTGCCTACTGAGAGGGGCTAAGCAGCCCCTTCCCTCTTCCGGCACCAGAGTAGTCCATAAAAACATCAGGGTAAAGTCAGCTGGCAATGCAAATGTTGTCACACAAAGGAATGGGGATGGGGAGAAACACTTAAAATCACACACCAGAACCAGCACAGCCTCAGTTTCTCTTAGAGAGCCCAGGTTAAACAGCCCATCCCCAAATGCCAAGCTAAAGGCTGCTGTGCCGGTTCACAAAAGACCCCTGAGAGAGAGCATGGGCTGTTTGTCATTAACCCTCTCCATACACACATTCCCTCTGCAGTGATGCCCCCCTGGGTCCCCTGAGGCCAGTTCCACCTGTTGAACCATCTCAGATGGGCAAGAAAATGATAAAGTAGTACCCTTCCTCCAGTGCATCAACCACCGGGCTCTGCATCCTGGGATGAGGGCAATCCTTCCCATTAAGCTCACCACAGACACAGGAGATGCTGTCAGTGAGTCCAACTCTTCCAGCCCTTGCCCTGGGCTGCCTGTGAGCCCCTCAGCTTCCTCCAGCTCCAATAGCTCTGCTCAGCACATGCTAGGAGCAGAGCTCATCTGCTCCACTGGAAGAAACAGGCCCACAGACAAACAGGGCACTTTGATACCACTGTCCCCACCCACCAGCTACCTTTAACAGAAACAATTAGGTTGTAAAAGACCCGAGATCATCAAATCCAACCTATGACCAAACTCCCCGATGTCAAGCAGACCATGGCACTGAGTGCCACAGCCAGCCTTAAAACACCTGCAGGGACAGTGACTCCACATCTCCTGGGCAGCCCATTCCAAAATCTAATCACCCTTTCTGTGAAGAAATTCTTGCTAAAGTCCCACATGATGCAGTTTAAGACTGCATCCTCTCATCCTGTCACTAGTCACCGGGCAGAAGAGGCCGATTCCCACCCAGCTACAACTTGCTGTCAGGAGTTGTGCAGAGTGGCAAGGTGACCCCTGAGCCTCCTTTTCTCCAGGCTAAACACCCTCAGCTGCTCCTCACAGGACTTGCACTCCAGACCCTTCATTAGCTTCACTGCCCTTCTCGGGACACGCTCCAGCACCTCAATGTCCCCCCTGAACTGAAGGGCCCAGAACTGGACACAGGACCCGAGGCGTGACTCCATTAGAAGAAACGGGGAACCGAACCGCCTATAGGCAAATGGGGCACCGTGATGCAAGTTCCCAACATAGCCGCCTTTCCTCCAGTTGGTGCGGAGGGGCCGTGCCCGGCATCGATAGCTCCCCACGAGGCAGGCACCGGCAAGCCCGCAGGGAGGCGGGCAGTTCCCGGCCGAGGCAGCACAAACAGCCCCAGAGACACTAGCACCTCACTCAAACCCCGCCGCTCCCCAGCCCGCGCGGCGTAAATAGCACCGCCGTTTTTATAGCGGCCCTTCCCGGCAGCCCCCGCGCGCGGCCGCGCCGATTGGCCACGGGGCGGGCGGGCACGCGCGGCCGGGCGGGGCAGCTCAGGAGCGCGCCG
>VYXC01009416.1:335367-443389 GCA_013397175.1 Platysteira castanea | reverse complement strand
GCGGAGGGAGACGGAGGCGGCGCGGCCCCGCGGGGTGACACGGGCTGCACCGGGGGTGCCCCGGTGAGTGGCAGCCTGTTGTGTGACGTCAACCCCGCCGGGGCCGCGCCCCGCCCGCACCGGGGGTCGCAGCCGGGGGTCGTCCCGGGCCCCCCGCGGCACTCGGGGCCGTGCCGGGGCGCCTGCGAAGGGCTTGCCAGGGATTTGTACGCCGTTGAACTTTTAGCTTGGGGAGGAATCGGCCTTCAGAGTGAACTGGAAAGTTTGGGCGGTGTTTTTTTGGTGGGGCGGCTGCAGCAGGCCGGGGAAACGCCGGGGGTGGTGTGACACGACCGGAGTCCCCGACAGCTTTGCCTGGGCTGGGAACTGCCCGGTGTTAAACTACACCCTGCATAAACCTTTTCTGCCAGGAAACCCATTCCTTCGAGGGCGAGAGGAACCTCCAGACTACTTCAGTTGTATTTGGGTTTTAAAAATAAGACCCAAAAACTTCTCCCAGAGATTTGCAGAGTGAGTTATTACAGACACTCAGGATGAAGCATTGTTCCCAGCCAAATGATAGCACAGCTACTTTGATATCCCTTTAAGAGGTGTCTGGAATGGGGGTTTGTTTGTTTTTAGTTGCTGCCTCATATCCAGCTTTTGTTTCTCTCCTGGTACAGTTCACCTGTTTGTTGCAGGGAAGCCTTCATGAGCAGTGGTTCCCACCCACCTTTCTCTGTGTGATGCAGGATTTGGAGAAAATTAGGCCCTAAGACCTCCCTAGGGAATGTTAAGTTTGTTGCTTTTTTTTTCCCCCCAGAGCTTAGCCTAAGTGTCAATTCTGCCATCTGTGTGACTTTGAAATGGTGAACTTCTTCTAGAAGCAAATTTCTACTAGTCTTTTAATCTCAGAAATCTCAAAAGTTAATTTTAAGTGCCCTAAATGTTGTTTGTGACCCAAAATATTGGATTCTCTGATGGCTTTATTTGGGGATTTTTTTCCAGTATGGAAATATGAAGTCTTTCCCTCCCTGAAAAGATTGTTTGTGAAAATATTTGCTTTTTGTTGAAGGCTCTTCTGATACATGTGTGCCTTTCTCTTGCCCTGTTCTGGCCTTACCCAGGTCTCCAGCCACACAGCATTGGCATTTCTCGTTCAAATATACAGAGTCTAATTCTGGCACTGATTTGGGCCGAGGCTGCATGTTTAAATAAAGAAAAACATTAGCCTTATTTCACTTTAATTAGTTCACTGGAATGTTTAACAGCATATTCAGCATAAATGTTTGACAAATTAATTTGAATGGGTGATTTATATAATTTAACACTAGAATACACGGGGTTTTTAAAAATAATTTTTCAAGACATGAATGCACCTTCCCACAAGGGGCAAAATAAATTCAGTCACAGCAGAGCTCAGCTGAGCAGCTCTCATGTTATCCCTCCTCGTTCACCAAGCTCACGCTCTGGCTGAGTGCCACAGCAGCCGAGCGCCAGAGGCGGGGAGTTCTCTGAGCCAGGAATTGACAGTAAAAACATCCTAAATGATCTTAACCGCCACCAGGATGTAGGGCTGGTGATGGCTCTTCAGATAAGCAAATTCCAAATGAAAACGTTTTGGAGGGGTCTTGGAAGTATCATCATCTTTCCTCATTTTTCTGATAGTAACTCTTGGTTTTTCTGGTTTTTACACTTAATCTTTTTCTCTCAATGTATTTACATTGCCCAGAACCCTGTGGGTTCTTCTTCACACCACATCTGTGGTCTGCTCTGCCCTAGACGTTTCTGACCTTGGCTGCCTTTTCATTAGCCAATTATACCTTCTCAGTTTCTCTAATATTTTATTCCCTGTTGCTGTGGTATCATCAGGTTCTTTCCAAGCCTCCACTCAGACACCATCTTTTAATGCTGAATCTCATCTCTCTCATGTTCTGCTCTGTTGCCTTACAATGTGTCTTTAAATGCAGTTTGAACTAACGTGGAGGAGAAGTGCAGTGGTTGAGTTTGAGGAAGTTAGCATATTGATAAAGTACAGCCAGTGTGCCCCTGAAATATTAAATTAATCCATGATGAGCTTGTCCTGGTAAAACACATAATAAGGGTGAAACTCTGTAATACAGAATGGTGCAGTGCAAAATAAATGCACCAAATGACAGCTGACCTTCATTCCCAGGGTACAGCTATGCACCTGCACACACCTGAATGCATGATGGAAATCCTCTGCTCCTCATCTTTTGGTGTAATTCCTCTCCTGCTGTAAATAGTGGGTAGCTAAATAGAAAGAGGTAGTTGCTTTTTACTTTTCAGTTAATCTCAAAATAAGCAAAAATATCCCAAAATACTGTCTGTGGTACACTGGTTAAGCTACTGCTACTTTTACACTACTGTTTGGTGTCTGGGTGCCTTCTGGTCTTCATGGGAGCTCTGTTACTACTCATTCTGAGCTGTGAATAAAGTACCAAAAGCTAACTGGAGTTGGTAGAGTGACACTGCTGTCTCCATCCTCTCTTCTGTCCTTTTCCTATCACCATATTTTCATTTGGGAAGGACATTTGAGACTATAAAAGTTGAACTAAGATATCTATAGACCACCTTTTAATTAAGATACTTGCCATCCACACAACTAACAGCCAGTCCTTCCTAAGTGATTCATGTAATTAAACTAATCAGAAGAAGGTTTGCTGTGTTTCTCTGACCACGTTTCATGACCAAGGTCCCTTGTAAAAGGAACAGATGGAGAGTCACAAGTATACCCAGTAAAATTGGGCAGTACACCAAATATGAGGTTTTGCTTTCCTCAGGCTCTGACAGTTGTGGGGTTTCTGCTTTCTTTTTTATTGTTGTTTTTTAATCAGAAACAGGGCTTAATTCAGTCTCTTTGCTCAGTTAATTAGCAGTGCCTTGCAACCATAAATAGTTCTGTCGGACCTGGCCTGAACTGTCCCATTTGGAGCAGGTTGGTAGCGTGGATATGTACAAAGGGATTCCTCCTCCTCATCTTCACAGTTTTAAGGAAGGTTGTCTTTGTACGTGTCAGTGGTTTGAAAGAACTAGCAGCTGTCCAAGTACCAGTTATCTCTGTTTTTGCATTCTTTGCTAGCATTTCATTTTTCTTATATTTTACACCTGGAGACACTTTATTCTTCACCTCCCGTCTGCTCTGTTGAAATTGTGGGAAGTGAGAAGGCCGTCTCACAGTGGGATCTTGACTGGGTGCTGACCAAGTGAATTGGCTCATTTTTTGAACTTCAGTCCAAGAGCTGTTTGGAAAGGCTGGGTTCCATGTAAACCACAGCAGAACTAGGCTTCAGCGCTTGAAATTGAAAATGTTGTTGGGAGGATTTTAAATTATACTGTGGAATGTTGACAGATGAGAATGAGCATGCAGTTTGGGATAAAGAAAGTATTACAAATAAGAATATAGCCTTTCAGAAAGTTTAAGTCATGAAGTTGACCAGAAAAGTAAATATGAACGTGAACTCTGGCAAGTCAAATGAAAAATACGAGGACCTGCCAGAGAGACTCTGAGAAACATCATACTAATAGCAAAAAAAAAAAAAAAAAAATTTCCAAGTTCATCAGAAACAAGAAAGGTGCTGGAGTTTGGAGGGCCAATAGATGAAGAAGTGAAAGAAATATTTGATGATGAAGCCATGAGTAGAAAGTTAGATGACTTATGTGCATTCCTGTTTCCCATGGAGGAGTCCAGGAGTCCGAAGAGGTTCCCTGTGCCAGATATTTTCTTTATGGAGAACAGGACTCGCTGGAAAATCTGTCTCTGCTTGTATTGTCAGCAAAGTAATTTATAGAGCAAAGTGATAAGTACAGTTACAAGATGCCAAGACCAGATGGTGCTTGCCCAGGGGTTCCAAAGGAAATTCGGGCCTGAAATGACCGAATTACTAATTACATAGTGTAACTTCTCAATACCTTGAAGCCAGAGAAATAGAAGAGGATTTACGTGGTAGCAGTTCTTAAAGATAGTTCAGAAGGATATCACAGTTCAGTGCCTTTTTAAAAAATAAAAGACATAAAAAAGCTAACCAGATGGACTAACAACTTAAAGTAGCAGAAAGCCAGTGTGGCTTTTGCAAAGGAAAAGCTCATATCTACCAGAAATTTTGAATGACTTGGGAAGCACAGAGAAGGTAAGTTTGGGACAAGAGAAGAAGAGGGATCTGTGTTATACCTCTACTGTTCAGCATATTCATAAATGATCTGGTGAGAAAGGTGTTGAGGAGGAAGAGAAGAAAAGACCTGATTAGGAAGAATTGCAGCTTGTCCTTCTGACGCTGAATTACAGGCAGCAAAATGCCAAATGAAATTTGTTCCAGATAAATACAAAGCAAGGGGGGTAATCTTAATTTGTTTATGCACTGATGGGGTGAAAGTTCATTATTGCCACTTAAAATGAAGAGCTTGCCATAATTCTGTGAGAATGGAAGTTTAGTGTTCAACAGTGATCATATGAGTTTGTATGAGGGGCTTTGGGAAAGGAATAAAAAAAGGAAAACAGAGGGATAGCATCATGGCTCTTAGTCCTCAACACACTGATTACAGTGGGTTGGCACAAAGAAAGATGTGCTTTGAGATACATTGCAACTGGAAAAGCAAAGATGAGGCTGAAAAGAGTGATCAGAGATAAGGAATGGATTCCATACAAGGGGTGCTTAAAAAGATACGAACTCTTGAGCTTGGCAAAGACATGACCAAGCACAGTCTGGTCTAGATCAAAACTGATGGTGCCTCTCCCTCAGTCTGCACTGAGACCGCAGAATGCAGCACCACAGAGTGCTTTGAATGACAACAATTTACGTGGCTTCAGAACCAAACAGATGAAATCACAGGAGAAAACACTTTCAAATGGGCTGTTGGGCACAAAGAATAAAAAAAAAAATTACCCCCAAGCTGGCAACTGAGAAAATACACTTGCAGAGGTGTCAATGTATTTGCTCCTTTTTTTACTCTGTCGGAGATACCTGCATGTATCAGGCAGTGTTGGGCTTGCTTGGTGTTTGATCTGAACCAGTGCTGCTTCAACAGACGTCTTGTGGTGGGAGGAGGAAGGAACACAGGTGAACGTCAGTTCTGGGTACCAGAAGATGGTTGTCTGGAAAAGTTACTGTTAGTTTTTCTTGTCCATATGTGCTCTACTGCCAGTGCCTGAAGACAGAGCCACCTTGCCCGAGCTGAAGCCTGCCTTGCTCAGTGTGAGGTGCCACACATCCCATCTGACATGCAGGAAGTGTCTGGGAAGAGAAGACACCAAGAAAAATCTGGCCCAAATGCAAAGTGTTTTGCAGATTACACACGCATGGAAATCCAAAGATCTACTATAATTACCTCAATATTAAGCCCTAATCTCATTTTGTGCGAAGTAATCTTGGGACTCGGTATTGCATAAGAGTAGTGCTCTCGTAAGTCATTGTGCCTACAGATAGCAAAGATGTAGTCAGTGGGGACAAATGAGCAAGAATGTTCTGTGAGGGGCAAGGACAGCACTGGCAGCCACATATCCTGAGGACAAAATCCTGCTTTCTGCCCCCAAAATCCAAGCTTTGCCTTCAGCCTTGGAGAGGGACTTGTCATGGTAGAGAAAGACAAGGGAGAAATGCTCAAATTAGTCTTCTTCCGTGGGTTCTGAAATGGTGTTAATTTACTAATTATATAGCAGTAGGGAGGTGAACAGTATAGGGGTGACCTTTGCAGGAGCACCCTGCTAAGTTTGGTGTTAACAAAAGAGGATGCACATTGACAGTGTTAAGACAGAGTTTTGCTCACATGTATTGCTGGTTTAGTTTTAAAAAATTTTGACTTAAACATGCTTTAAAAAGATCTTTCTGGAACCTTCTTTTGCAGTATTTTTCTCTTACCAAGTGTTGGATGTGAGTTAAATAACCTGGCTTGGAAAGGAAATGAAGGCATCTGTTTTGTTCACGCTTAAAAAACAGTGCAAGAAAGCCCTACAGATGAAATCAGAGAAAAGTAGTAACTGAACATAGAAAACAGAGGCTCAAAATCATGGAAAGTAACTGGAAGGAAAAAGGAACTCAAATGAAGTTATAGATCTAAGAAGTTGAAATTTGGTGAGGCCTTGCCGTGTGTCCTGCTGGGACGCCTGCCTGCCTTTGCTCTCAAGCTGGCTCATCCCCTGTACTCTTGTCCTTGTTTCAGGCCCCAGCTTTGCTCACCTCTCCTTAGGGTCTGAGAGAAGCATCCAGTTATTTTCTTCTGTGGCTGTGTCTCTTCCAGACTGTCTTTTTTCCAGTTCTGCTGTAGTTGTTCCTCATATGGTCACTGTTGTGTAGTTTAATCATCCGTGTGCCCTGCTCTGAGTCATTTCCAGTTCATTTATAGCCTTTTGACATGGGGAGGATCACAGCTGCACACATCAGAAGATGCAGTCATGCGATGGATTCCGACATCATCTTAATGGTTTCTGGTTTGTTCCTTTTCTCCTAGTTCTTAATACTGGAATCTTAACATTGTAGCACTTCGGAGTATTGAGTTTGTATTTTAAAGGAATTAACTGTATAACCTTTAAATACTGTCCTTGAGTGGCAGTGATCAGCTCCCAGTCCATCATTTCATATAGGAAGTTGAATCTGGTTTTTACGTTGTATATCACTTCACATTTCTTTCTTTCAAATTTTATTGCCAAGGCGCAGAGGCTGTTAAAGTTCTGAAATCCATCACAGTTAGCCCTTGCCTTTATTACCTCTGCATCTTGACATCATCAGTAAATTTTGTTGTATAGCTATTTTTCTTCAGTTTTTCAGGTCATTTATGAATTTTCAGCTGTGCAGGTTCCACGGATGTTTTTCTGAGTGTGCTGAGCATTTTCTTCTGCCTGGTTTCCTATCTTTTGGCAGTTATTTATCTATACACAGGGAACTTCCATGTAATCAGGTATTTTGATTATCCCATTAAGTTAAAAAAAAAGGTTGAATGATATTGCACACCTAATCTGACCAGACTCGGCAATTGACACCTCTGTTTTGATATATATCTTAGCTCTGAAGATCTCTGGCCTGAAAATGGAAGGGGTTTATGTAATTTTTTTCCAGAAAGCTCTTTACATACTGCAGCAGTTTGAGTTTGAAAGAATGCTAATATGGAGTAATAATAAAGAGAAGTAGGACAGTCTTAATGATTATAATCCCATCAGACTAAGACATCAATCCCAGGTACAATAATGGAATAAGTAACAAAGCGTTCAGGAAAGAATTAAGGCAATGTCACTCAGCCTGGACTGGGGGAAATAGAAACAAGTGGTGTTAATTGTTTTAGTTTGGTTCTTAAGTGCAAGTGTTCATCTTAGCCTTCAGTTAGCACTTGACAGTAATTGCTTGTCATTTTCAGTGAGAAACTAAGCCAGAACAAAATCAATATGGTTCATATTAAATTTAGTAGAAAGAGGGCAGCTGTAAAAGGCAAGTGGAGGCTTGACTGAGTCTGTGTGTAGTGAGAACATGAAGGAGTTGGACTCTTGGGCTGTGTTTCTTAGTGGTCACCTGGAAGAAATGCAAAGTGCAAGTAATAGGAAATTCGCAGAGGCTGTAGAAGTGAGGAAGTGACGAGAAACACCTCATCATAGTGCAGAAAATGTAACTGCCTGCTGGAGTGAGGAGCATGGTGTGGGATTCTCTGTTACTGCTATTTTAAAGTCAAGATGGTCTGTACTTGGGTTAATGCACTGGGTGAAACCTACTGGGGAATGACGAAGCTGTGACTTGTTTGCACTTGAAACACAGCTCAGGGTGTGGTTCTCTGATACTGTGTGAATGGATTTAAGGCTCCTGCTCCTGGAGCTGAGCTACAGCAGCCCTGGGGCATTTGGAGCTGTGATGGACAGTGTGAGATGGGAAGGTACAGGGTGCTGTGCTGCAGGGCTCTCAAGGGCCCTCCTGGCTGAAGCACTTCACCGTGACACCTCTACCATTTTGCTACTCCTTATGCCAGGAATAGACAGTCACTACTGTCAAAGGTGTAAAGGTAATTTTAAAAAAACACTAACAGCTTGATATGTTAGGATGCTTCAGTCTGGAAAGGCTGTTATGTGAGCAGCAGGAAGAGGATGAAGTGGAGGCAAATTGTTCACTCCCTTTCCATTTTGGAGTTAGGAGGCAGTAAAAGAAACTAATAGGGACGATCTTGAATTTGAAGGAAGTGGCTTTACACAATGTGTAATTAAGTTGTGGGAACTCCCTCTAACAGGATGTTGTGTGTGCTGGAAGTTTACATGGGTTCAAAGGGAGTCTGGACAAGCTCATGGCGGAGAAATCTGTTTGGGGTTACCAAATTCACAGGAACCACATCTGACCCAAGGAGCTCCTGAGCTGAAGGCTGGCGAGTGTGCAGGGGAAAGCTTCTTGTTCATTTTTCCTCTTCTCCTTTAGCGCAGGAATCCAGACCTGAGCTTATCCAGAATGCCAGGCACTGAGGTGGAGAGACCCAACTCCTAAGTCAATGCACCGATTTCCGTGTGTTGGCCTGTAGTAACAGATGGTGTGTGAGTCTCTAGGTGTAAGTTTAGGTGCAGGAGCAAGTTGGTCCAGTGGTCAGTGTCCATGTTGGAGCTGCTTGTGGGACACCGTGCTGAGTGTAGAGGGTTGCACAGGTCATGGTTTGGGTGTTCTAACGAAAGATATGAACTATGTGTTCCTGGGAGCACTTGGCAGTGCTGAGGCATCATTCCTGTAAAGCACAGGCAGGTGCTCTGTGCTGGGAAGGAGAGCAAAACAAAGTGTTTTGCTCTTTCCTGCAGTGGTTAAAAATCAAGCAGATTTATTAGACTCCAAAATAATTTTCTTCTCTGAGAGGAAGATGAATTGTGTGTTGTCATACACGATTTTTCCTGAAGAGGAAAGCAAGGGCAAAGGCTGTAATTTGATAGGATGAATCCTACTTTGAGACTTCACATGATATCTCGGATTAGACGTACTGTGTCCACATGACACTCAACACGGATCTAGTGCTGACGGCTGATTCAGGTTTCCTCCAAAACATTGCACTGGCACGCTTTAGACTGATGAGCAATCTCCTGCACCATCACAGCCATTGCAGAGACAGCACGAACAACTCACTGTGTCCTTAACGAAGATGTACTGTATGCCCATGCCTATTAAACACCTATTGTGTACTTTTGGATAACTCTTAATGACTGTACAAAATTAATCAGTTATTAAGGGTTCACTGGGGCTGGCAGTGAATGTTGCTAAGACCTAATGCAGTTAAGCTGACCCTGTTCGCAGTTCTGGTGATGTGGTGCAAAGAGGCTTGAGCTGGTTATTTGTGGAGTTAGCTGAGACCTGGGGAGGTTTATTAGCTGGGGGTGAACACAGCTATGCTGCTCGTGATTTAAAGCTGGCTCTGGAAATGTACAGCTCTGTTTGCAAGGCACTTTTTCCAAAGTAGTAAAACGTGCCAGACTTGAGCCTGGTTGAGGCTGAATGAACTGTTATCAGAAAGCTGAACACATAGCTTGCCCTCTCCAAAGACCTTCCCAAAGGACCTGTGTTCAGTGTTCAATCCTGTTGGATACTATGCTGACCTTCTGTGTCAGTTTTTCAATTGTACTTCAGTCTTACAACAGAAAATTTCTGTTTCTCTGTTAAATTTAATGTGCAACATCAGTAGCCTGCCCTATGCTTTGCCAGCTTTGGAACTTTTTTCGAGTGTTAAATTTCATATGTAACCCTCCCAAAAAACCCCAGCAGATAGCTTTTTCTCACCAACTGCTCCCACATAGTGCTGTAGTTAGAAATAGGTCTATTTTGCAGTACTGTCAAACTGCTTTATGTATTGGCTGCAGTAAGGAATATAAATATAGCTATTTCTCAAAGGCCTTGTTAGCAACACTTTAAATAATGTGGCTTTTTGGTTTATGAGTGCAAGTATCCACAGGCAAACTTGCACAAAATTAAGATCTCAGTCATTAGAATGAAATGTGTTGACGGTCCCCTTGTTAGAGGTGACCACATTCATGGTTTTAGTATTTTTATTCTAGTAGCTTGGAATTGAACTGAGCTTCCACCCCAGTAATGCTTGATTTCAGGTCGTTCATGGTGTCAAAACGGCAGATCCCTCTGAGCTCAGAGTGTGTCTGGCTTTACTGTCAGTGTGGCTGTACAGATCAGTTCAGACAACAAATAAGTGGTCCCTTGCAGCATGTTTTGGGGTATGTGCTTCTTCCAGGATCTTTTAGGAACCCCATAGCAGAAAGATGGGTTGTATCTGACTCCCTTTATGTGATTGAGTCACCTTTTTCCTTAACTTTTTTTCTTACTTTTATTTCAGTCCCAAGGCTGTTGGCCTCCTGGTTTGCAGCTTTTCTGAGAGGTGAATTGGGGTCATAGTTTCTCTTACTTCACAACTATTGCTATGGAAGAGCAGGGCCATCCTGTGTTGGTCATGTGGGGAAAAATGGCTTGATAGCACACATAGGCTTACATACACTGAAGGAAGCTGATTTAAGGTAGCAGGATTAGCATTGCAGCAGCAAGCTGCAGTATTTCTGATATTGTTTATATATGCTTTCGCTAATGAGAAGTGAGCAGTGAAAAAGGATTACAGAATGTATAGTTGCTGACATTTTCCATTGGGACTTCAGTGGAGGAGGAGGTTGAGATGCTTGCCTGCTGCTGGGAGATGTGAGAATCCTGGATTCTGTTCTGGAGGAGTGGTTACATCCTTCTGCCATTCCCCTCCTGGCCTGTTTGCCTGACCCCTCCCCATTTCCTGATCATAGTCTTTGGACCACTTTGCCCACTCAGATGCTCTGTGTTCAGTCTCTTTCTTCGCTGGCTGTACACAGCTGCCCTAAGATCAGACCTGTTTGCTTCTGGGCTGATCAACTTTGGATCCAAATTGCTTTGCTAGTTCTCCGTTTTGATGCCAGACCTTGCTAGATGGCCAGAAGAAAACTGTGGGAAAAGCCTGCTCATCTCCTCTTCACCCCTTGAGTCTTTGGGAAAACTTTCTTCCTCCCCCTGAGACTTGAACAAAAGTGAGTGTGTTTTAAGGGTAAATGCACCTACTGAGGCAGAGGCAGTTGAAGGACTGGGACAGAGTCAGTTCTCGCCTGTGGTAGGTAGAGGGCAGGGCCACACTGGTCAGGGTGGGGAACACTTGAGCAGGGTTTCTTCTGATCCCTCAGCCTGCCTCTTGTTCCTCCTGCTGCCCAGGACAGGGCTGACTGAATGAAGGGGAAATGAAGCAAGTGAGAAGAGTGCCAGGCTGTAATTCACTCAGCAGCAAACTGCTTCAGTGCTGTGTAGAGGAGTCAGCAGCAAGGCAGTCTTTCTAAGATTTCAAAACCTTTACCTTCCAATATTTTGGTTTTAAGGACTTCAGCAAGATTAGGTGGGAAAGGATTTAAAGGATGATCCCCTCCCACATCCCCAGAGTCCTTACTGCATGCTGAACTACTTCTGAACTGCTTCTGCTGAGTTCTTGCTGACATGCAATAATCCAGAAATTTTTTTTTTTTTTTACAAAATTCTGCATTTTGCAAAGGAGCTGCCCATATAACAAAGCAGGCAAAATGAAGTTACTAGTAGTTAATTGATAATTGAAATTAAATATAGTTGTGATACCTATGTGATGGTAAAGGGCTGTTTCTTCCCTCAGTTACCTTCTCCAGGATGAGATCTAGAGTGAGAAAGACAAACCTGGCATGTTTGTTGCCAGCCTATCCAACTTCAGAATGTCAACAGTGTGTCCACAATCCTCACTCACGCTGTGTGGCCTTGGGACCTGCAGGAGAGGAGGCACTGGAAAAGTTGTTCCTTGGAAAAATAAATAGCATGCTGAAGAGGCGAATTCCCTTGCAGTAAACAGTAATACTTGGGGGGAGTATGTTTAAAACATGGGAAAAAATATTTTTCCCATTTCTAATTCTTCTGGAGTAGTTGGTGGATTCCCCTAACAAGCAGGGCTTTATGCTGCAGGGGCCTTGGGGCGTCACTGCACTTAGAAACAGCAGCCTCCTGTAACAAGGATATTAGTGTGGCAACTCGGCAAACAGGAGCTCCTTGTGTTGTAACCTCCTGTGATGTTAGTGGGATTGAGTAAATGATGTCTAAAGCTCCCGTAATACCTGTGAAAGACCCTAGCCTAGGCTGAGGAAATGTCATAATTGAATCTCTTCCATTCGGATGAGTCACTTGAGTCATGTTGTGAGAGTTTCCACTTTGAATCTAGCAGACTAGCTGCTTTTGAGAATCCTATAAATGCAAAGGTGGGAGGAGTGGTTCATTTAAGAGTAGGAAAAATGGCAGATCTGTTGCCTTACTGCAGAAGACAGCACAGATTCTCCTAGAAGATCACTGCAGCCATTCTGCTGCTCTAATTGGGATAAAATATTTCTTGCTCAGTGTTCTGCATGCATCATCAGTGATGCAGTTACAGCAGCTTTCTGGGTTTATTGGACTCTGCCTGCTCTATGCATTGTGTAAAAGGATAGATGTGTAGTACTTGTGTTCAGTTACAGTGAGGTAGTAGTAGCTTGGATTTGGTCTGTTTGTTATACCCTCTCAGGTAGTTTATAGAGGTTTTTTAGCTCTAAATGTAGACATGTACTCACTGGTGAAAAGCTGTGCTGCAGCAAATACTAAATTGTGTGCAATGTGCATCTTAAATTAAGCTCTTCAGGCCAGCGAAGTGCTTTGATTCCCACATACTGCTGGTACAAATTTGATGGATTTCCATGTTTCAGCATACTTGATTAAGAAAACCAGAGCATGTCAGAATGCAGCAGAAAGACCCGACTGCTGTGAATGCTGTTAGTGTTGTCCTTGTGACACGCACCACTAAGATGTAGCTCCATTCTAACAATCCACTTTTTCTCTGCTGTGCTACCAAGATGTTGCTCTTCTGAGTCTTTATCAGACCTGACAACCCCTTACGGCTGCCCACTGGAGAGGAATGTATTTATTTTAGCTAAAAATAACTAGCTGAAAGATGCTGATCTGTACACTGAATCCTCTAAATTAGGAAGTTCAAGGAATTCCTGAATTAGGAAGTGTTCAAAGTTGGATGATGCTTTGAGCAACCTGGTCTAGTGGATGGTGTCCCTGCCCATGGCAGGGAGTTGGAATGATAGGATCTTGAAGGTCCCTTCCAACCCAAACCATTCTATGGTTCACTGATAATGATAAGCAGAAAGAAGTGGTTGTGATGTTTGGTAACTTCCTTCTGAGGTGGATGGAGGTGTCTTATCTAATGATCAGAGCTGACATCCTGAGGCGTCTATATCTACCCAGCATTTATAATCTGGGCTGCTTCTGAAAATTGGAGATTGTAAGTGGTGATCTTCGCATCTGGAATTGAATTTTATACAACATGCTTGTTCCAGAAGGAATTGTTCTGTGGTAATGCTGCAGAAGGTGGAACTAAAGTTAAAAATATGAGCATGCCATGGATCACCAGAAAAAAGATAATGTGGCTGAGGCTTTTTGTGACAGTCCAGAAGGATCCTGTAGAAGCTGGTGATGGGGGAATTTTAATTCCCTAGATTTTCAGTGTCCTAGATGGAAGGGAGTGTTCAGCAGGTTTGATATGTCCTGGTGAGTATCCTGCACAGGACTCTCAGCAGGAGAGCCTCATGGGGCGGGTCCTCAGCAGTGGGAAGGAAGTGGTTGAGCACACGCTGCTGAAGGGCATCTTGGGTCCAAATGATGTCAACACATCTCAGGAAGCATTCAGGCAGGGAGTTTCATGATAGGCTTTTCTCAGGAAAATGATACTGGGGAGATAAAATAAAGTTCCTGAAATAATTTTTATATATATATCCATAAGTTTTTCAAGCTTTTTTGGGGAAGGATTTGTAGAAAGGTCTACATTAAATGATGGGTTTGGGGGCTTTTTTACACAATTGTAGTTTCCTTGTAGACCTTAGGTATAAGTATGTAGAAAGCCAAAGCATAAAATTCAACTGGCAAGGAACATTTAAAAAATAATCTGAGTAACGGAAGTATTTAGAGGAAGATAAAGGAAGAGTTGATCTGATAATCCATTGAAAAATACAGTTATCCGTAGGTGATGCCCACAGGTCACCTACTCTGGGTGCTATTGCAGGCAACTCAAGGCTGGGCCAGTCCCAGCCACTAGCACAGAAGGGAGAAGGAGGGAGGATAGCAAGGAAGGACAGATTATCCCATTCTGTCAGCCACCCACTGTGTCTCCAGGGCAGTTTCATCAATGGCCTAGATAATTGTCTGGGAATCATTACTATTAAACTTGCATCTGACAGACTATGATTAAGCTGGAGGACAGAGCTAGAACCTGAAGGTAGAATAAAACATCAGTCAGTGTAAGGATAAATGAAAGCCTGGCAGTGGATATGCAGCTGTGTGAAGAGAGAACTACTCACTGTACAGCCATCTGAATGAAAAAAAGGCTGTGAGCTATCAGGAATTAAAAGCTCACTGTATCAGCAGCGTTGTCTTCTGGGGAGGGGAAGAAGAAAGAAAAAGACACATAATTCCAGATTGGTGTTTAAGCAGCAGGGTATCCCAGAAGATCAATGAAATTAATCCTACAGCTCTGGGCCCTGTTCATAGAGCCCTAGGAGAAATACTGGATCAGCTTTTGGGCTCCACACTTTGGTAAATTTGTGCCAATTGGACTCTGCCCAGAAGGGAGCAATGGGAAAGTCTAAGAAATATGATTTATAGAGAAGGCTTGAATAAACTGGCATTGTTTTGCCTGAAGAGAAGACTAAATGAAGGCATGTATTCTCAGCTGCACTGGGGAAAGGGAATAATCCATTTCCTTATGGCCACGAAAAACAGCATAAACAATAATGGGCTTATATTACATCAAAAAAGGCTGAGGGTACACATTGAGGGAAGTTTTCTCACAGCAAGTATTGTGGAGCACAAGAGTAGATGACTTCAGAGGTTTTGTAGGACTTGAAGAGCAGATTAGCCAAAACTGACATTAAATAGAAGTTACAAGTACTTAATCTTGACTTGGTACAGAGGATAGATCATTACCAGATCTGTAAAATTCAAATACTACCATTGCTAGAAAGTATTCAAAACCATCTAAAACTATGGAAAGAAAACTTTTATACTGCTTGGATCATTTAAAACCATCAACAAATGTAAAAATAACCCCAAATCCCTAAGGTAAATAACTTGTGTACATATATATTTGCAAGGTGAAAGAAACTCACTTTAGAGATGGGTTTGGATCACTCAAGCAGTTGTGTCTGACAAGGCTGTCCTTGACCCTTGCTGCTTGGTGGGTTGAAATGGTCCTTCTCTGTACCTGGAGCAGAAGTACAGAATCTCTGTAATATTCACTGCTTCTTCACCGCCTAAGAGTACCAAAGTTTGCTTTTAGATGGCGGTTTTACCTTCTTACTTAATTTCATGAGGCAAGAGAAGAGGTGAAAAGGATAAAATGGTTTTGCTGTCTCCTTTAAACCTCTCCTGTGCTTTTTTAGTGCCTTCTCCCCTTACCAGCAGCCCTGGTCATCCTCACAGAACTTTGTTCTGGGTTTGTCATGGCAAAAATTAACTCACAGGGTGCTCCCTCTGTGGTGTTTTGGTCATGCAGTCCATAGGTATTGTGGTGGTGTTGCTGTTTGCTCCATTTCCAGGAAGCCTCATGGGATGACTAAGCGGCTTCCCCTCGAGTGCCTTTATATTATGGAGAAGAAAGTCCTTATAGTTCTGTCCTCATTGCACTCCCTTGTAGCCAGGTCACTCCCTAAATCTTGGTTTGTTCCTGCATTGGTCACAAATAAATCCCTGGAGAAAAATAAGAAGAGAGCAGGCCCGTATATAGTGCTGGTTTTGTTTGCTTTGCCAGATCCAAAACAACCATCTCCTTCGGCCCCACCTTGACTCCAGGCTTTCCTTAAACCCTTTCGAGCTTTTGTCCTGTCTTTTTGAGGAGAGAGGTGCTTACGAGCAGGTCACGGATTTGTATGGTCCTGATACAGATCAGTACATTGCACAGCAGAGATCTGTGAGGAGCACCACTGGGGTCTCCACTTTCTAAGTACCCCCTTTACTTACTGCAAGCTGACAGCAGGCTCTATTACCCTGGAAGCAGCAATGCCCAGGAAAGTGGGTTGAGGAGTGAGATGTGTCCTGCCAAAATCCTTTGCAGAGTGGTGGTTGTAATTGGAGGAACTGGTCACCTTGAGATCCTTCTTTTGGTGCTCTGACGTGGCAGCAGGTGCTCCTCAGTCCAGCTGACTGGCACTTTGTAGTTAGGACAGCTCAGTGTGATAAGAAAATGTTACTGCCCTTAAATGAAGCATCTTATATATGACTACCTGGAATACCCTTCTGGGAGGGTGCCCTGGGACAGTGCTGCTCACTCACTCATTATCTCTGGGTGCTCCTATCTCAGCCTTCAGAATAGATCAATAAATCCGGGCTAAACCAGGCCCATCTCCTCTCCTTTCTATTATTCTTGCACCTAGTGCGCTCACCAGTGTGTTGATTAGTCCTGGGGAGTGTTTTTTCTTAAAAGGATGGGAATCTGAACTCACCCAAGTCCAAATATGTCTGTCTCTCTAACGGGCATGTAGAATCAATTTAAAAGTTCTTATTAACTGAAGACTCAGGGTTCATTAATTATTAGCATCTTGGTTAAAAGCTGTAGTGGTTGAATTAACAAGTTGTTGTTTTGTTTTTCAGCCATGGCAGCCATTCGAAAAAAGCTGGTTATAGTGGGAGATGGTGCCTGTGGAAAGACCTGTCTGCTGATTGTATTTAGCAAAGACCAGTTCCCTGAAGTGTATGTTCCCACCGTCTTTGAAAATTACGTAGCAGATATTGAAGTGGATGGAAAGCAGGTATGTGAACCCTTCTGTAAGAGCCGGAACGAACTGTTCAGAATAGCATGGAAATCTCTACACTTCTTTAATTTGTGGTTAGCACATATGCTTAGTGCTTATGTTGTAAATATATTTTTAAATATTAAGTGTGTTGCTGTGGAAAAAAATACTGGCCTTGCTAGAACGTGCTCATATCCAGTGTCTGTTTGACAAGGTTCTTCTGACCTTACACAAGCTGAGGTTCTAAAAGCCATGCAGTCAGTCCAAGTAGAATGTTGCAGCAGGTGGGAGGGGGTGGAGCAATGCAAAGATGCTGAGGGCGTGGGGCTACTGGCCTTTGGGATAGAGTCCCTGTTCTGATAGGGACCTGGTATTATAATTAACAAAGACTAATTCCTGGAGAGGTTTTTTTCATACCCATTCCTGGCAACATGCAGCATCCTTCTGAGAACAAATGACAGGTTGATCAAGGGGGTTGATTTTTGTAGTGTACATCAGCATCATCTGTCCTGCTTGTCTGAAGCAACACAATTCTTAGCAGCCAAGCATAGCCACAGCTCACTGAGCTTCATCTTTAGTTTGTACTTCAGTAAATTAATCATTAAAATATTTCATTTTAGTTTTAAATATTTTGAAAGTAAGTTTTTAATCAGTGGGACCTCTTGAGACCTTTTGTTTACCAGACACACCAGACACCTGCTCCAAGGGGCAGCTGTAGGTGCTGATGCTTGGGTAGGTTGCCTTCTGCACTTCTGTCAGCAGGGTGCTGGGTGATGTGCAAAATTGTCACTTTCCAGGATACTGCAGAAGCACACAAAGCAGGAACTTTGCACCTTGAAAGCTCAGGTATTTATAAACCCTGTCAGGCAGCCACGGCCTCTGTCTGTTTGGATGCTGTCACCACACAGAGCTGACTCTGCCATGGGACTGCAGGTCAAACATGTGGCAGGTTTTGGTGCTGATGGTGCTCAGCTTCCCTGTTCTGTCCCTGGCTGTGACATTGCCTTTGCTCTGGGCTCAGGTACAGCCAGGACATGTTTCAGTCCATTCTAGCTCAAATGCAGTGAGTGATGGATTGAAATCTCTCAGTTTTGATCCTGACTGGAGAAAAAGAGGGTTTTGAGCTAGTTTTGGACTTTATGTTAAATTTGATTTCCTACTGTTGCAGGGATGGGTTATTTGTGGATTTAGTCATGCTAGTTCATACTTCAGTCTAAAAAGAGCTTTTCTCTCCCATAGTGTGAATCAGTAAAAGAAAATTTAGTTTTAGACTAATATTAGAACATGTTTTTTCCCCAAGTGACAGGTTCTACAGTTTCTATATTGTATCTTAGACTCTAAGGATTATTATTTGAAATATGTATGATACCCATTTCTCTCTCTTGTCACCAAGTCAAACTTCTCATTCCCTCTGCCTGAATCTCTGCATCTCTGAATGAGTGAACAGGGAGTCATGCCCTATCAGCTATATGCAGCCAGTAGCTAAAGAAAAATAGCATGAGCAGCTTAAGCAGTATCAGCTGATTTTATTTTTGTAACTAGAGGATATATTTTACCTAAGCTCTTGGTCTTCAGAAAATTTGATTACAAAAGTTTGTAGGAGAGCCGTGCTTAAGCCTCTTCTGTTTGACAGTCATTTACCTCTGTCTTCCTAGAAAAGCATTACCAGAAATGTCCACAAGTCATATGAAGACAAAGAGGTGATGGTAGGAGATGTGACTTTTAGGCCCTGATTCCAGTGTCATGTGAGGGAACCGTCAACAGACATCTCTTTAAAAATATGAACATTTGCCACAGAATTCACATTTGCAGCTGCAGAGGTGACTCTGAGAGGAGTAGTATTTCTGACTGAAATACAGAAGATTATTTTTGTATATGTGTGCAACTTAAGGTTTGTCTCTTCACAATTTAAACAGTTGCATTGCACATGCAGGCTCATGTTTGGGTTCCAGTTCTGCCCATCTGTCTTTATCTGAGCTGCTGTGGAATTTTTTCCTGGGATTTTTGAATGTAAGAGTTTAAAGAAGAAGGAACCCACTCCATTGTGGAAGCAGATTCATCAGAGAATCTCAAGCAAGAGTATACCTAAAAAGCTTGATTATAGTTTTTAAAGTTGTTTGTTTTAAATGCTGGCTGTTCCTTCTACAGTTTTAAACAATCCTATTCGGGTGTTCTCCCCTACCTCCAGCAAAAGCAGAAATATTGAGAACATTAAATACTTTATTTGCTTCTTAATAACAAGAAGCTTTACACACAAATCAGTTTTGTTAAATTTGTGCACAAATAAATACAATCTTGACATTTCTTAGTCACTACTTAACAGTTCCAGCTGTAAACCCATTGAAAGTGGGCATAATTCTAAAAAGCATATACTTAGTCCACTTTCACTGAAAACTGGTGTTTCTGGGATGCTTGTCAGAGAGTTTCCCAGCCCTTTGGAGCTGATTCCTTTCAATTCTTCTGTCTTGCTTTTCTGCTGGTAGCTTTTATGTCCTTTTAGAAAATTGACAGTGGTCATAGGTATAAAGAAAAGAATCATAAGCAGCAATAAGTTAATTTTTGGAGTTACAGAATGTAAGATTCCTAATAGTTCTCCTGTCAAAGGAGAACTTGTAGTCTCCTCCTTTTGAATGGCATTGACTGAAATATTTTTTTCAATCCTGTTGAGTTCCTGGCTTCTGAACGAGAACTTTCCTGGTGATCTGACTGACTCCTTATCTTCATTTTGCAGGTTGAGTTGGCTTTGTGGGATACAGCAGGACAGGAAGACTACGATCGACTTAGACCGCTTTCTTATCCAGATACTGATGTTATACTTATGTGTTTTTCAATTGATAGTCCTGATAGTTTAGGTAAGTAGATCTCTAACTGAGTCAGAACCACTTCTCTGTATCGATATATTCCCCTTGGAAATTGCACTGTAGAATATATTTTCCCTTGGGAGCTTTCCTAGTTTCAGAATTGGTGCTGGTTTGAGTGTGTAGTTTTCAGACATTAAGGAATTCTCCAGCAATGCTGAGCATCACGAGAGCTGCAGCAACACTCTGTATTTGCCCAGATTACAAAAATTCTCTTCCCTCTCCTCCCTTCCTGCTCAGCAGTATCTGAGTGCCAGGGCCCCTGGGAGCAGTGAACTGCTTTTCAGGTGTGCAGCATCTAGAGGCCAGCACACCTGAGCACTCCAGGTGCAGCTGCAGAATTGATGGTTTGGCTGTAGTGCAAAAACTGGGTTCAAAATCCTTGTCTAAATTGTTCTTTCAAGCAAGAAAATATGCCATAACACGTAGTAGTGAATGTCTCTTCAAAAGCTGAATGGAATTTCATGAAGATAAAAAGGGGATATGCAGCCTGCAGGTACATCCACTGGTGAATCTCAAATATCTGAGAGCTTATGAAAGCACAGCCAGATGTTTTAGGCTGTTCAGCACTTCCTGCTATATAGAATTTGTCCATGTTTTGCTTTCAAAAGCCCTCAAGTCCTCATGTCACTAGAAAAATAAAGTCATGTAGGGATGTGAGGAGGAGGTTTCTTATGTATGAGAACAAATTCATTTGCTGCATGTAGGGAGAAATGGCAGATTGGAAATTACTTACCCCAAGCCTTGGTTTCTGTGTATCTGTAATTAGTGTGTTGAACATTTCTGCTACAGTAAGGGGACAGCTGAGAGGGGTTGTTTTGTGTTGCTTTATAAGAACAAATGAGGTTAAAACTTAGGCTTCCGTGTTGTGCCCATCTCTAGCTTCTGGAGATAAATAAAATGTTTCTCTTGAAGCAAAATATTCCATAAGTTTGTACTCCAGAATTTTCTATGCTGGTCTTCGAAGTTCCTTATGCTAACCCTTGTCAGGTAGCTGCTGAGAGAAGCCAAGATGTTACATGTCCTTCAGCCCTCAAATTACCACAGACAGGCTTTCCTTTTTTGGTAACACCACAACAGGTCTATTTACTTCCTTCTGAAGAGTAGAGAAAAGGGCATCAGTGTGGATTATCAAGCTACAATGACTCAGGCAGCGTGTAAAAGCTCTGAAATAAAACTGTCCCCAGAAGTGGGTTTTTGTACAGTCATGCCTCTATTCATTTTTTTCAGAAAACATCCCAGAGAAGTGGACCCCGGAGGTGAAGCATTTCTGCCCCAACGTGCCTATCATCTTGGTAGGAAACAAGAAGGACCTGAGGAATGACGAGCACACAAGACGAGAGCTGGCCAAAATGAAGCAGGCAAGTTCCTTTCAGAGTCTTTTAATAAATGGCAGAAGAGTGTCTTGGTTGTAGCAGAGCATTAAACAGGCACCCACAGCTGGCTGCCAGTTTCTGTGGGCTGTGTGATCAACACCTACCCATGGCAGACACCAGGGAGTATCTATTGCCTTTAACTGGGTGGGGGTTCTAATATTTGGAGGTTTAGTTCTAGAAAAAGGCATCCTCAGCCATGAAAATGGCTGTATCGGGTTACTTACAGTCAGCTTCTCTCAGTGCTGGTCCCTGAGGTAGAGAGGAATTGATCAGGAGACATCAGCACATCAGTGCACGCACTCCAGAGCTGTTTTTTGTTCGGTGTGTTCAGGATGTGACAGCAAACACTTTTATTGCTGGGTGTTCTGAGGTAATAACCACAGGTGCTGTTGCTCATTCCTGAGTATATCACCAGGTTTCATTTTCTGATTGAGCCCAAAACCCCCAGCTTGGCTATGGGACTGCAGATGCTCTGCTCTGTCACGGAAGTTTTGCACCTGTAGCATAATATTTGGAGGTTTTATACAAAGACTGAGGCATGGATTTGGGGATTTGTTCATAGGCTTTTTTGCAACGGTAGCAAAGAATTGCATAAACATTTCATCAAAAATAAGCAATCCCTTGCTCAAGTTTCAAGACGTTTGCAGCTTTCAAGCTCAGAGATACCAAAAAACTGATCGTGTCCTCTGGCATTGGATTTTTAACTAACCAATTCATCACGTGCACTTAATCCAGAAATGCCTTTGCATTTGTTGGGAAGCTGGGTGGGAAGGGGAAGAGCAGTGTGGGTTTGGGTTGTTCTCACCTGTTGCTTTTGTGCTGTTCCAGGAGCCTGTCAAACCCGAGGAAGGCCGGGATATGGCAAACCGCATTGGTGCATTCGGGTACATGGAGTGTTCGGCAAAGACCAAAGACGGTGTGAGGGAGGTGTTTGAAATGGCCACTAGAGCTGCTTTGCAAGCCCGGCGTGGCAAGAAAAAGTCCGGGTGCCTTCTCTTATAAAGCGTGGCCAGAGGAAGATGGCCAAAGCAGCACCCTGCACTTGAGTAATTTTGAAGTGCTGTTTATTAATCTTAGTGTATGATTACTGGCCTTTTTCATTATCTATAATTTACTTAAGAGATTTAAAAATCGAGTCATCTTGCTACCAGTATTTAGAAGCCAACCATGATTTTTATAACAATCTGCATCAAATTCATCTGTGCACCCAAGGTTAACCTCAACATTCCTCTAACAAACCTTTTCTGCACTCACAGGATATGCCAGGCGCTAATTGAAGACAATTCTCTTACCTTCTTTCTTCTCTCTAGAAAGAGAAAAAGCTGTCAACACAGAGGATTGGTCTGTAACTACTTTATAACTAACGTCCTATTCTAATTGAGTACAACCGTTACATGGCTGTATGGAATCAAGTGTAGCTTCAGTGCTATCACATTTAGGAAGATCTGATTTTCATGGCTTGGTGTAAAACATTAATTTGAAAATGTGATCACTCTGAAATGACCAAGTCCCATTCAGCTAAGGAAAAGTGAGGGTTCTGTGGTTTCATGTTAGTTACCTTTTAGTTACTGTGTAATTAGTGCCAGTTTAAATGTATGTTACCAAAAATAAATCTATTTACCCCAGCTTAGATGTAGTATTTTTTGTATAATTGGATTTCCTAATACTGTTACTTGTAACCTCTGCGTTAAGGTGTTCTGGGTTTTTTAAGAAACTGTATTTGAAAATAAAGTCCGATGGAAAGCAGCTGATCCTCTTCCCCTGTTCATTTGTAAGAGTCTGACCCATTTGAATGATTTGAGTGGTCTGCACACCCAGGAGGAGTTTTTTCCATGACGTGCTGTAGGGATGAGTAAAGACAGCCTGCTCACACTCAAAGCTTCTGAACTGTTCAGTTGCCTTAAATTCATTGCTGGACCCAGTTTCAAAACTTTAAAAAAAAAAAAAGAAACTTTTTGTGTAAGTTTGGTTACCATGTAGTGATCAGACTCCTAACCTGTGAACTTCTTGCTGTTCTGCAGCCAACTAAACTCTTTCTGTATTTTCATTTTTCCAAGAACTAATAGAATAAAGGCAGTTTTCTAAGCTCCCTGTATCCTGGTGTCTGTATTCCTCACTCTGGGTTTTTGTCCCAGCATCTGACAGCCTGATTCAGAAATACCATTTTTGATGAAGCTGAGAGAGAATTTGCTGAGCAGTTGTGAGTGCTTTAATACTTATTTTAATTTCCCAGCAAGGGATACCAGTCTGCTGCTCGTGGTGGTTTCCAAGTGCTGCAGCAGAGCAGAGGCGCAGTATCTCATCTGGCCCCTGCAGTGAGCGGCAAAGCTTCCCAGGAGCTTTTGATACTCAGACGAGATAAGCGTGCATCAGTTGAGTTGGACTTGTCAGTCCTGAGCATGGGACCAGAGGAGCCAGGAGGAGGCTGTGTAGGAGGAAGGGAGGAGCAGATGCCGTGTTGCTGTGGGAGCATGTGATGGTTTGCAGCAGCCGGGCTGCGCTGGAGCAGCGGCAGAGGTTGCACGGGGCAGGGTGTTTGCCATGGCATTCCTGCAGCACGGGCTGGGCTCGGGGTGTGAGCCCTGTGCCGCACACGTGCTGGAGAGCGGAGCGTGCTGCTCCTGGGGAGGAAAGGCCAGGAGCAGCAGTGGGCATCTCCATGCTCATGCTGGTATTCACAGCAGCTGCTGCCGAGCTGAGAGCCTCTGTGCTGAGCTGAGCAGGAGGGAGTCCAGTTTCTGATGACAATTCATGTCTGAGCACCTGGCTGCATCCCATAATGGCCTACAAAACACCTGTGTCACTTTTTTTTCTTTTTTTTGGACAATTCCTGATTACTTTTCCTGCAGCAAAGGAGAAACAGACCCAGACGTAGGAGTGCCCTGTACCTCTGGTCCTTGTCCTTCCTCTTCAGCCACAGACATCCAGAGTGAAGTGTCTGACAAGCCCAGTGGTGTCACCCACCCCACCCTTCCCTCCTTCCTCTCCTGGGTGCTTGTCCTCCCCCTGCAGGGTGACTGGGTTGAACAGAGCAGGAAGTTCTCAGCTGCAGCTGTGGTGCTGCCTGGGAGGATTTCATTTGCTGGCCTGTTGACGAGTTGAGTTGCCCATTTGCAGTTCCCTTTTTTGGGGGGGTGTTGCAGTTGAGCAAATCTGGGGGTTTTCAGTCTTGCAGGGCTGTGGGGTTGCAGTTTGCTGTGGCCACAGTTACAGAACAGCTCTTACAGGGTTTGGAGTCCGGTTGGCTGTTCCTCAAAGCCTGTGGCTGTGTATCTGCTGCTGTTCCTCAACCCAGCAGTGACTGTTAGCCCAGTCTGACTCTAAGCTTTTGCTGACCTACAGCATCATCTCAGTTATCAGTCCTCAGCTTTCCTGCCTTCGAGGGCTGGCAGCCTGGCTCTCCCTGGGTTCCTGCCACATCTGTCACTTCTGGAAGCCACATTTGCTCTGGATGAAACTGAGTTGAGGGCACAGATGGCCAGATCTGACCTGGGAAATGAAAGGTCAGCACTCATGGAGAGTGATCCAGGCAGGCAAGGAGCTCTGGAAGAGGCAGAGGAAGAGCTAGGAGCCAAGTGCCAGCCCCCTGGGCAGGGGAGGGAGTTCAGTACCGGGAGTGGGGACATGATGTAAGCAGGAGGCCAGAAGGTGTAGTTTTGTCGTTTTTGCGATTACTCTCTGCTGTTGCTGTTTAACAGCAATTTTTTGACCTTGTAGGGCAACTGTCACTTGTCACACACCCCAAAAGGGGTCCCCTGAACCCATCCAGTCCCCCTGGAGCTTCTGGCACTCCTCTGGATCCCAGCTGAGCAGGCTGCACAGAATGTGTCCAGGCACAGGCCATAGCTCTGAGCCAACAAGGAAGTTCATTCCATGCCCTTAAAACTTGCTCATCAAGGAAGGGAAAGTCCTAACCTGTGCTTGTCTGGAAAGGGCAGGGCCCCAGAAGTAAACTCCTCTACTTCAGAGTAATTCCCTGGGACCAGACAGAGGACTGAAGGTGCCAGTCTGAGGTCAAAAGTGGCAGCAGAGATGTGGCCCTGCCTTAGAGGTCACCCTGAAGGGAAATTCTTCTCCAGGAACTGTGGCTCAATGTGCCTAGGGCTGGGTGAGGAGGCATCTGTGTTGACTGTAACCCTCAATTTTTTTAAGAGCAAATATGAATCATGTGCCTCTGCTCATCAGCCGTTTTCCAGCTCTGATCTCTCTCAGGACACTTGTCATGGCTCCTGCTGTCACTGCCGCAATACACTGCAGGTCCCCAAAGATACAAGATAATCAGGAAAGTCCCCAAAACTTGCCACAGCCAGGAACTGCAACTATTCCAGTTCCCAGTCATTGGGGCAGGTGCAAAGAGTGGCTCGAAGCAAAACCCCCAGATCCTGCAGTCACCTGGGCACCCAGACCACAGCGGCAGCCTTATGTGGTGCCTGTTAGTGACAGCTGGCATTTCGTGACAAGTCCCTGCTCCCAAGCATGAAAGAGAGCAGACAGCAAGGGGGGGCCTGAGCACATCCCCCCGCGCGGGGGCCCAGGCTGCCTTGGCTGGGCGCCAGGGCTGATAAGCAGCTGTCTGACCTTGGGCTGTTGTGAATGGAGCTCACTTGGCGCAGATGCTGGCAGGAGCCTCAGCAGGGGCTCCCTGCTTCCCCCTGGGAGCTACACTGGAGCTGAGGCCCTGGCTCTTTGTTCCTGCCAGGCTGTGCTGCTCCACAGTCCCCACTGGTCCAATCCATGGACATGGCCACAAGGGGTGACCCTGACCTGCCTCTTCACAGGGTGCTCTGTGAAGGGGGACGGCAGTGGTTCATAAAGACCTGTGGAGGGACAGCCGGGCCACTTGCTTGGTGTGAGCACAAGAAACAGCCCAGTTCACTTAGGGCTGCCTTGAATCTGTGGGGAAAAGAGCAGTCAATACTTCATTATGTAATACCCTGAAAAGAGACTGAAGCAGTTAGGCAAGAAATGGAAAAGTCAAGGATGGGGAAAAGCAACCCCTGAAGTTGAAGAAGGAGCCTCCTTTTCTTTATCTTGGATACACCAAGCTGTAACCCTGAGTGTAGACTTCACCAGCCTCAAAGAGGTGGAAAAATTATAGGAGCCTGAAGAAAGGAATTTGTTGCCCCTCTTCCTTGTGTCCCTCCTGTTCCTCTTCCTGATGCACAAACTGAAGGTGTTTCGCTCCCCAAAGCCATGCTCGGTGGCAGTGGTGTCCTCGGAGGACGCTGCAGCCTTGGTGCCACACTGTGCCACCCCTGGACGTGGGCAGCCGTGTCACTACGAAAGTTGGAACTCCTGGGACCACTCTGTGTTTTACTGCTTTTCCACAGCGTTTCCGAGGATCGGTGATACTTCCCTGTTAGCCGTGGATTTTAAAACCACCCCGCTATGCGCATTTCACTGATCAAAGCCCCCCGAGCCCTTCAGAGCCGGCCCAGGCTGACTCGCCGCGCCNCTGGCGGCGCGGCCGCTGGGCGCGGCGGAGCCGCTGTCGCTGGACTCGCTGCGGGGCAAGGTGCTGCTGGTGGTCAATGTGGCGTCGCTCTGAGGCACGACCACGCGCGACTTCCTGCAGCTCAACGAGCTGCAGCAGCGCTACGGCCCCCGCGGGCTCCAGGTCCTCGGCTTCCCCTGCAACCAGTTCGGTCACCAGGTAGGGCGGGCGGCGGGCCCGGGGAGCGGGGTGGGGAGCGGGGAGGAGCCGCCCACCCCGGCCGGGCTCTCACGGGCCGCGCTCGGGGCGGGGTTGCTTTTGTTTCCTTAGGAAAATGGCACCAACGATGAGATCCTTCCCATGCTCGAGTTCGTTCGTCCTGGGAAGGGGTACAAGCCCAATTTCATCATGTTTGAGAAGTGCGAGGTGAACGGGAAGAACGCGCACCCCCTCTTCACCTTCCTGAAAGAGGCGTTGCCCTTCCCGCACGACGATCCCTCCTCGCTGATGACCAACCCGCAGTACATCATCTGGTCCCCGGTCTGCCGCAACGACATCTCCTGGAACTTCGAGAAGTTCCTCATTGGCCCCGACGGCGTGCCCTTCAAACGCTACAGCCGGAGTTTCGAAACCATCAAGATCCAGGACGACATTGAGTTGCTTCTGCAGAAGGTTCCCTAGAAAGTTCTCTGCCCTTTCCCCTTGCTTGTGCACCTGCCTGTTTTTCTCGCAGGGAGCTGCTGCTCTGGTAGAAATCCCAATGTCTCGTGCAGGTTTTGCTTATGATGGTGCATCTTCCAAACCCTTGAAGTGTGCTTGATGTTTTCAAAAGTTGCATGGGAATGTTTGGGAAACTATGCTGGGGCAAGCAGCTGTGAGTCTCAGTAGTTTACTGTGATTCTCTAAATAAAAAAATGTATACTTTCTTTAAGGCTGTGGCTTGGTTAATCTGGGTGAGTTGGGTAAAATATGGTGGGTGTGTTACCTGTTCATCAGCCCCAAGTGGGTGCTCACAGGGGTGGACTTGGAGCACTTGAGCACAGCCGTGCAGTCAGGCTGAACTAAACCAGGGGCATGGGCTCTGCAAGCTGTGAATCAGTACCATGTCCTGCCCACATGTACCGAGCCTGGCAGAGCAGGAGGGCGGCAGGGAACAGACAGACCTTGCCCCACTGCTCACTGGACCTCCCTTAGGGCTTCTTTGCAGAGGGAACATTCTGGCATATGGGCAGGGGGGTGATTTTACACTGGCTGATGAATTGCCAGCGTGGCTACCAGCAAGAGGCCACAACAGGCTGATAACTGCTGGGGCAGGGAGATGAGCGATCCTGCAGCCTGGGGGGGACCTAGACCAGGAACAGTGCCCACTGTCTCTCCCCTTGTCCCAGAGCCACTGCCCCCTCACTGGCTCTACCCCATTTTGCATCAGTGGTGGCTCAGCACAGATCCTCACATGCTGGCCCAGTCCTCCATGAGACCTGAAGCACCTCTGTGCATCCCCAACACCTCACAATGCAGGGAATCGTGACAAACCAGCTCATTCATGTTTCCAGTGCAATACCATCCCATTCAACCACTTGGCCCACAGAAACTGTGCCTCAGAGTGTCCTTGTTGCCCTTTGGGCACAGGAATTGTATATGACACTCCCAAGTGCACGTGTGCCAGGAAATATTTCCTTTTTCTTTTCACTTCTTCCCTGACAGTTTTTTGACTCCTGCCAACCATGGAGATGAGAAGTATTTCATGAGAGGTTGCTACAAATAGACCCAATGATCTTAGAGGTCTTTCCTAATCTTAATTTATCGTAATAATCTTTCTTTAATCTTAATTGATTCTATGATTCAATAATAATTCTGACATATTGTCCCTGCTCAGTAATCCTGGTTTTACAGGCTGCTGCTAAATGGCTGGAATTAGGATTGGTTTCCTTGGGAAATCGTGAGCCTGTGCCAAATTTCACCTGCCATCCTTCTGCCCAGTAGCTCAACTCCTTCTACGGGAAAATTTTCACTCCTTAAATGGCTCTGTGAGCACATTTTCATTACAAGCCACTCCTCACAAGGCCCTGTAGCACTGAGTATAAACTTGGTGTGGGACTGAGGAGCCCTAACCCAGACTAGACCCAGACTAGACTTGAGATCTCCAAGGAGAGGTATAATGCTTTCAAGCATTAGTGCACCTTTTCCACAATAAAAACATTCAGGATTTGAGGGTTTGGTGGGGTTTTTTCTTGTTTGTAGCTTTTAACTTCACAAATTCACAGTGGTTTTGTTACTGTACCTATGTCCAAGGATCCCTCAAGGTTGAGGAGAGACTGGGTAAATCCAGCCGGCACCACCCCGCTTGCTGCTACCTCTGAGTCATCGAGCTTTGAACTCCGGTTGCACAATCCTCACCGGGCTATTTCTTAAATCCCAGAACAATTTCATAGAAAAAAACAGGATGTTTTCAGCAGCTATTTAAGCTTTGTAACAGATGATGCACGGTGTAAGGGATTATTTTTTTCAGTTAGGTCTACTTCCCTCATTAATGCAGGATGTTGAAATAGGGGAAGAGTACAGGGATTCATGAGCAGCAGGAACTCAGGGCACTGAAAAATCTTTCTCAATGTGAGCTGTGGCACTTCCTCATTCCTGGCTTACCAAACTTGAGCCATTTGAGTGGGGCCTCCTCCATTCTTAACCCACCTCAGACTCTGGCCAAGCCCCACAGCTACAGGGAGCAGACCCCAACACCTGCTGCTGTTCCACCCTGCCAAAAAGGGTGTCTGACCCAGTCTACTGGTCAGGAAGGTACCTTGCATTGTGCTTATTCTGTGCCTATGGCCAAGGGATTTATTTACCTTCTGGCTGCTGGGGCTGTGCTAGCAGAAAAACAAAGCAACGGCTCCAGAACAGCTCCAGCCGTGCCAGAAGCAGTACAGTGACGTGATTCCAGGACAAAAATGAGCCATGCCAGCAGGAAAACTGTTGGGGAAGATAACAGCTTAACAGGAAAGTCTCAAAGATATGTGTGTCTGGCAGAAGGATCTCTGGATATGGAAATTGAGAATGACATAGAGATGAAAGCCAGCTTTGATGTGGAGTTCTGCTAGACCAGAGATTTTGGGTAAACTGAAAGGACAGAGGTTGAAGATAAGTTGGACGGAAGTTTTGTGATTGAGACCAAGGGTCTATTTGACCACAAACAGAAAGCATGTCTCCTACCAAGTAAATAAATCTCAAGAAGAGCATAAATAGATAGGAAACATAGTTGTTAACCAGATTGAAAGATACCACGGGTAAACAAAATATAATATAGCAAACAGAACAAAATCTGGGAAATTACCATTTCAAGAAGACATCTGTAACCTACCTTCCTGACTAGGTAAGAATGACTATTGTATGGTAATGATAAAAGTTGTGTGTAGTGATGATTTGATTATCATGTATTAAGTTACTCAGCAAAAAGAAAAGTATATAATGACTGTTAAACCAAACAGAAATCGGCTTCAGGCTTGAGGCCGAGCCTACATGCTGCAGCTGAGCAGCTGTAAGGCAAAGCCCTGTATGCCCAATACCCTGGCATGCTGTCACTTTGACTATGCAATAAAACAGCATTTTAAAAGCAGCCTGAAGTCCAAAACATCCTTCTTTGACTAACTTTCTCCTATAGAAAACGAACAATCCCCGTGTAAGCACACCAGCAGGAACTCCGCAGTGTGGCTGAAAGCTGCCCAGCCTTGTTCTTCCCGGTCTCGTTTCAGTATTCCCTGGAGTAGCTGGCTCTGGGGTCCAGTGGGCTGCGGCACAGAGGGCACGGGCTGGAGCCCTCTGGCAGTGACAGGGACAGTGGAGCACGGCCCCCACACAAGATCTCACACCCAAACCTTGGCTGGTGTTGTGATGAGAGGAGGTGAACGTTTCACCACAGGCAGCAGCTCTGTGCTGAGGGGAGACATGAAGAATCCCAGGCAATTCTTCAGGGACTATAAACCAGCCAGTCCTATTTCTGTAATATCTGTAATTCCAGAGAGAACAGACTGACTCAGAGGGAAACCTTAAACTAAATAGCACAACTGGTTGCTTGTGTCCCTTGAGGATGTTGTCCTTTCAACATGTCCCATCTGTCACATCTACACTCCTACACTATTTTTTCCTACCTCTACACTTTAATTGCAAACACTTAATCCCTCTGTTAGTGTTCCTGCTTTTCCATTCTTCTGCACATCAAAGTTTCCTATATTCTCTCCTTCCTAGAAAGTGTTTGTCCCCTACTTCTCCCCTCTCCCAGTGATTATTTTCTTTCCCCCTTTAGCTGCTGATAGTTGCTGCCAACTTCTTAAATCTTTAAACAAGTTCAAATATTTGAAGCTGCCAGGAGTGTTAACTAGTTCCAAGGCAAATTATCCTTCCTGGCCCTATCTACCTCTCCTAGATTCCCTAGAGTTCTGCTCACCAAACACTGGACTAACTGCTGAAATCCTGGCTGATGAGATGTAATGTTCAGAAGTGTCTCCTCAACAGAAGTGCCATCAGCCTGAGTCTGACACCTTTCTTACTCAGCCTGGTCAAGGTTCTTTCACCTATTTAAATTCCCTTTCTCCTCGGCAGCTTTCAGTCACTGTTTTTGACCATTGCCATCATCAGGCAGGTGGGGAACACCTGCCTCCAGCCCTGTGGTACTTGAGGGGGCTTTGCTTCTGTCAGTGCCACTTTCACACCCATTGGGATGAGCTGGAGATCAGGGCAGGAAGGCAAGGGCTGAAAGGAAAGTGCTTGAGGAGACAACACAGACACCTCTGTCTACAGTGAAACTGTAACAGTGTAATTTCCTTGTACTGAATCAGAAAGGCCTGAATTAAAGCATTTAATTGTTTACCACACTTTCTATGAGGAGTCAGTAATTCATTAGCAGAGTGAGGTCAGCCACACAAGCACTATCTCAGAATAGCTGACTCATTTTAAAAACACACCCAGCCTTGCCATAATAGGGTGTGTTAGAGCCCACAGGGGCCCTGCCCTCTGAGAAAAACTGAAGTAACAACACTCAACTCTTACTGGAAAGAGAAAATGGTCCTTTCAGTGTTGACTGAATGTACTTGCCCTGCTGTCAGGAAGATAAAAGGCTTTTATCATGGTACCCTGGTTGCTGCAGCAGGGCCAGGCTGGCAGAGCCCACCTGCCCACGGTGCTGCCAGAATGCTCCTGGCACAGGCAGTCACAGCACCCCCACATCAGCCCTGCCTTTTTTTCACACAAGATGAAGGGATTTCTTCCGTGAATCCGTTTAAGGCAGGTTTTTTGAATTCTTCCCAAGTCCCCTCCTTCTCCAAGACAGGGTCCCTGAACAGCACACGACATACTACTCGAGGGATCAATGCCTACATCTCCTTCAGCAGTTCTCTCCTGAGACAATTCCCAAACTCCTGACCACTCCCCAGTCGGTCACACAGACCCGTTTTCCTTTTTATTCCCATAAAAATTTGAAGTCCAATGCCCTGACCAGTTACTCCACGTGAGAAAATTGAGCGTCTAAAACTGAAACCACAGTCCGACCAAATAGTTCTGCCACCTGATTTGTCAGACACTGCCCTGGGACAGAGAAAATCTTTATGAAGAACTAAAGGTTTCAGCTTGGGTTCGATCTCACCGAGCTATAACTCGGGGAGGAGATTCTTGGTGAGAAAGTGAAATACACGATATCTGGAGCCTAGAGCAGTGGGCTTGCAGCAGCCACCCTGAGCAGATTTGGGGAAGGCTGGGCTGGTGCTGCTGCAGAGGCATAAGGGAGAAGAGTGTTCGCAGAAGTGTTTTTATTTAAAGACTTAAAAGAGGCCGGCTCGGGAGCCCCCTCGACCACGAAGCCCCCTCAGGGGCAAGGTCCATCCCCGCGGGGGTGAGTCCTCCTGCTCCCCGGGCTCTCCCTGCGGCCCCCGTGAGGACGTTCAGCGCCGCAGCTCCTGCACCTGCCAAGCGCCCTCACGGTGCCGCCGCAAGATGGCGGCCGCCACCAGGGCGCGCGCGGCCCCGCCTACCCCGTCACGGANNNGGCGGAGCAGCGGGCGGAGCTGGGGCCGCTCCTGGCCACGGCCCTCCGGCCCGGCGAGTCCTGGTGAGCACACCCGCGCCTCCTCCCCTCCCTCCCCGTCCCCCTCCCCTGCAGGCGGCGGGGCCTGCGGGCCGGGCCGCGCCGCCGCTGAGGGGCCGCGCCGGGCGGTGCCGTGTGTTGCAGGTACCTAGTGGAGAGCCGGTGGTTCAAACAGTGGAAGAAGTATGTGGGCTTCGACAGCTGGGACATGTTCGGCGCGGGCGATCCCAACCTCTTTCCGGGCCCGGTCGACAACGCGGGCCTGTTCCCGGGGCCCATCGACAACTCGGGCCTGTTCGGCGGTGAGTGCTGCGGGCAGCGGGGCCGCCGCTCGGGCTCCCCTGCGGAACTTCCCCGCGCTGCTTTCGCTTTCGAAGCCGAGTGCTGGAGAGGGCACGCGGCCGCACCGCCCTGTACGCGAGGGGACTGGCCGGGCTCTCCCTGCCCTGGGAGCGCTGGTATTTCTTGGTGTCCTGGCAGTACGTGTGTGGGTCTGGAGAAGAAAACGTGCTGTTTGATGCCCTGCTCTCTGCCGTCTGTCTCCCTTTTAGATCCAGAAACTCAGAGTTTAAAAGAACACCTCATTGATGAGCTGGATTACGTGTTGGTGCCCACCGAAGCCTGGAACAAACTAGTAGCGTGGTATGGCTGCATAGACGGGCAGCAGCCTATTGTGAGGAAAGTAAGTATGGCCGAATGAACTTTTGCTCATCCTGGATTCAGCTTTTGATCTCCCTCAGACTCAGAGGGTTTATTTTGCCAGATGTCAGCTAAGGCAGGATTCTCAGCAGCCCTTTGGAGATAATAACTTGAGGTCTTTTTGCCTTGTCTGAAAGAGCAACTTGCTCATATTTCAGCTGAAGTGCCTGAATGTTCAGGGGTTCTGAATTAATGGTTTATTTGGGGCAAGAACCCTGAACCTTGTTCTGGTTATGATTCTTTGGACCAGTACAGTGCTTTTATATGGCATGGAGTAGTTTGTACTTTGTTGACAAGTGTAAGTTGTTAGTCAAACTTGTAGATCTTCCAGGACAGAATAGGTCTTTTAGTACAGATGGATTAGGGACTTCCTCTGGAGTCTAAGGTGACGCTTGTTTTCTCTTCTGAAATGTGAGATTCTAAAGTCTTTATAAAGAGATGGATATGTGGTTTTGTCCTATAGATCATATTTTTGGTTGACAAATGCAGTCATATATACATTCTGAGTATATAACCTATTCTGGAAGGTGAAATTGGCAAGTTGCTTGCTTTTTTTTTTTTTCTGGAAGTGTAGAAGATCTTTTTTTTTTTCTTCACAGGTAGAAGATCTTTCGTTTTTATTTTAGCCTTAGGTTTTTGCAGTGACTAAGTTGAGCAGTGCCAGTCTGCGGGGTCCATTAAAGACTGATCACTACACCAAGTGTTGATATAATGTTCAGAATTAACATCACCTGTGTTTAAGTAGCACTATGTTGTAAGTAAGGGTTACTCCAAGGAGTGCAAGACCTAGGAAAGTGTGGCACCAGAAGGGAAGTAAGATCAGGAAGTGCTGATCAGTGGCACTGGAATGTTGTCATTCAGTGTGGGCTAGAAATTGTATGTAGTAAGAAATTCTGATGTTGTCAGGACTGGTGAGTGAACCCAGGATCACCAGGTGACCTCAGGTTCACTCAGCTGAGTAGACAGAACTCCCCTGCAAGCAAGAAGTAGGGGAGGAGAAAATAATTACAGCATGTAAAGGAGATGTGGTTTTAGAGAAACATGTAAGTTCTTGAGGAACTGAAAGTCTGCATTGAGAGGGAGAATTGATGTTGTTACTGATCAGTGCCTCTCCAAGTGAGGAAGCTTTCCTTCATGAACTGCCTGATTGCTTTCACAAAACCTGGCATGTTATTGCACACTCACTTTTCTGAAAAATTGGAAAGTTGACAAGAGATTTGGGAGCTATTGGGGAAACACTTGGTCTTAACTGCATGAGCCTTCTTTCCTCAGGATATCTGGTGCTGCTTTCAATGCTGTAGTAACCAAGGGGATAGAGCTCTTGTGCTGGTTTACAGACCTAACATGCCGAGTTATTCTGGGTCCAGTTAAGAGTAATTGCTGTGAAACTGTCAGTCTCTGTTGTTAACCTGATACCTGAAAAGAGTTTTTTTATATAAGAAGGTGCTAAAATGTAGCAGAGTAGTAGGTTTGTGGGATGTAACAGCCTCTTACAAAAATCCGGAGTGGGTCAGTGAGACACAGAAGCTGCAGTGCTGCACCTGAGTAGAACGTGGGCAGGATCTGGTTACAGTATTCCCCAGATAGCATTAAAAGTCAAGCACTTAAACTTGTGGTCCTTGAATGCTTTAAGCTTTTTCCTAAAGATGGATCAACTGTAATTCATACATTAAAATATCCATAAAACTGGGATCTGGAAAGCAATTTTCAGCCATCTTTATAGTTTTAAAAGATATTTCTTCATCTCTGTGTCTGATGGTCAGAGCCAAGTACAGGAGAATTAGACTAGATTTATTCGTGGTTCAGGTTTCTTTTGATAGTCTCAAAACGTATTTTTGGGCAGTCATCTATAGAGTCCCACTGGAAAGTGTATTAATGTGCTTCCTCAGCAGCTGAGTTGTGCTGAGATTGCTGTCCAGTGGCATGACCTGAGTTGTATTTTGGCAGAGAACAAGGAAGCTGGTCAGATGCTGTTTAAAAGACATCTGCAGGTGATTAGACTCTATTCCTCCATCCCAATGAACACAATGATCTGATCAGGAACTTCTTGGAAAGAGTTATTTTCGTTTCTGAATATGGCTCTTATTTGTTTCTAGCTACACAATACCGGAGAACAGGAAGTCATCTTTAGTGACATTTTTTTCTGAAAAAGAAATGGAGAACTTTTGACTTGGTTTTTTTGCTTTCTTTAAAAGAAGTGTACTCTGCCTCTCAAGAAGCTGTTTAAACAGGGAGCTTTACTTTCTGTTATAACAGCAAAGTTCTGAAGATCTTTCCAAATGTGTTTGTTAATTATTTACCTTTAAAGCACCATGTATATCTAATACAACCTTCTAAAAGCAACAATCCTCAGAAGATGGAAGCATAATTTAGTGGAATTGTCACTATAAGTCTAGGTCTTAATTCTGTTTCTTTCTAAAGCTGGGTATTTTCTTCTGTAAAATGTTAGGTGTAGATCATACCAAGTCTGGTGTGACATGAATAGAACGGAATATTTCAGTTGGAATGGGCTTATCATCTGGTACAACTGCCTGACCAATTCAGTTCTGACTGAAAGTTAAAGCAAATTAAGGGCATTGTCCAAATGCCTCTTAAACACTGTTACTCTTAAAAATTATGCCAGCTTTTTCAATTAAATATGTTCTCAATTTCAGAGACTTTGTAGCTGTCAAGAACTCTGGAGAGAATTGAGGTGTGGGGTTTTCTTTTTTTCCTTAATCCTCCTGTTACATTGCAGTTGTCTCATAACGAACCTGTGAAATGTGCTTTTCTTTCTGGCATAATGTGTTTTATGATCTGTAGGTGAAGAGTGGTGTCCAGTCTTAGGGAAACCTTTTTATAAAAATCTGCTGTAAGCTAGTAGCATGGGTAAATGTACCTATTGGAATATTCTCTCAAATACAAAATTGATTTGAAAAGTACTCTCAAATAAAGCACTGTCATCAAAACAACTTCAGAGGTACTTCTCTGTTCTTGCTAGGAGAGAGTAATGAGGCAGATTCTGTGTACCATGCAGAAAAATAATTAATGCTTTAGTTTGCTGTCTTCTGATAGAAGAGATTTTGCTCCAGTGTTCCAGCCTGGTTTCCTTCTTTATATAAAACTTAGCCAAAGACTAGAAGCAAAAGGTAATTTTTTTCTAGAATGCTTTGTGTGATCAGATATTTTTCATGAGTAGTTAGCTAACACTGTCAGTTCAACTGTGATGATGGATCTTTGGAACTTTGCACCGTGGAAGGAAAGCACTGGGATTTCCTGTTTTAAAAACCAAACAAAACCCCCCAAACAAGCTGGTGACTGAATCTAGGAGTGAGTCGGCGATCAGTCTGTGGCTTGACTTGCAGTACTCCAAAAGGCTCACAGTATTTAGAACTGTGTACTTTAGAGGACTGCTCAACATTGCAGCTTTGTGCTGCTTTGTTCCATGTGCAGGTGGTGGAGTATGGGCTGTTTGTGAAGCACTATAAGGTTGAGGTTTATCTCCTGGAGCTGAAGCTGTGTGAGAGCAGTGATCCCGACAATGTCATCAGCTGCCACTTCAGCAAGGCAGATACTGTTGGTAAGTAGTTCTCTGATAGATAAAGCTGTACTCTGAGGCTGTCTTGAGAGATAATCTGTGCCTTCCAGAACCTCCAGACTGGAGTAAACCTGACTTTTCTCTCTTTCTCACTGCTATATTTTTCACATGTAAAAATGCTGAATGTCAGCTGTCCTCTATCTACCTCACTAAACTGAAAAAAGCATCTTTATGGGCAACTTGACAGTAGTACCTGAAAGCTTCAACCTGTGTTTTCAAGTGAACAGAAATTGGCCTTTGGGCAGAAAGTTCTCAGAAGTGTATTGCATGTTACTGATTTGAGGGCTTGACAGCCTAATACATGACTGAAAACAGAAGTTCTTCATTTTTTCAGACTTAATAGTAGACAAACTATATGAACATTTATAATTTCCATAATATGTTTTCTACTTGAAGGATCTTGAAGGATAAATGCTGTACCTTCTTGCTGAAGGAGTTCAGTGTTTTTTCAAAAGTACTCATGTTTTAGGAATTTTGATGTGGTTTTTTTCTCCTGAACAGCTACCATCGAGAAAGAAATGAGAAAACTATTTAATATTCCAGCTGAGAAGGAAACCAGGCTATGGAACAGGTATATGAGTAACACTTATGAGCAGCTCAGCAAGCTGGATAGCACAGTGCAAGATGCAGGGCTCTATCAAGGTCAGGTAAGGGGCATAACTTCTTTCTTTTTTTTTTTTTTTTTGTGTCTCGTGTAGTGCTTTTGCTGATGTGTATTTTTTTTTTTACTTGCTTTTATGTACTTTGAGCAAACATTGACAATGGGATTTGCTAATGATTTTGCAAAATGTGTAACAGACTTGCAGTTACCTTTATTACCTGCCCTCTCTTTCAGGTTGTTTTAATAGAAGTGAAAAATGAAGATGGCACGTGGCCTGGACAGCATTGCCTGGCAAAGTAAGCAAGCATGTTCTAAAGGTTTCTGTTATTTTGTGCAGCTTGTTTGCTAGGCTTTAGTGACCACATGTTCTCTGTGAAAGCCTGGTTATCACTGGCTGTTGTGGCTTGCTTTGTTTTGGTTGTTTTCAAGGAGAGAGAATCTCAAATACAGATATTCTTCAGTGGTTCTGCTGCTGGTTTCTTTTCTTAGCAAGAGTCTGTGTTTTAAAGCTTGTTTCAAACAGGTTGTATGAGGATTAAATAGCTTAGGGTTTCTGTAGTGCTTAGTGCTATTTGCATTGAACTAGTCTGCTTTAAAAGCTACCTCTGCACACTGCACAGTGAAATAATCAATCTGTCTTTTGCTGTTGTAGAACAGAAAGGATCTTGGAGTGTATTTCCAAACCCGCCAGTAGAGAATGCTCAGAGTTCTGGTAGTTCCCCATTAAAAAGGGTGTAGAAATAGCTGGCCAACACCCCCCCCCTCAATTTTTTTTTGTCCCCACAGGAGACAATTTTAGAAGCCTGTAAATATGACACAGATTCTCTCAGTGCCATCTGATTTAGAGAAGTGATGGGTAATTGCAGGGCTTGGTGAAATATTGTGTGTATAGAGTGAATGGTGTAGAATGGAAGTGGATTGCAATGATAAGGAACTGCTCATACCAAGTCCTGCTACAGAAAGTAGAATTTGATGACTTCACCTGTCTCATGGGCTACTCAGTTCCATCCCAGGGGCCATCAGACTTGATATTGATAAAGAAAATGCTTTTCTGTACAATACAGTTAACTTACAGAATGTGCTGCCAAGACACTAGTGTTAAAGTTGAAGAATTGATCAGATAGGTCAGTGAAACGTATTTTGAAACAGTACTTTGAGAGATCACACTGTGTAAATGAATCAGGAGAATGCCTGTGAGATTACAGTGAACTTTCTGTAGGAGTATCGTGTGAAAAGCAACTAAACATTCATATCATGTACCTGGTTGACAGTCAGTATGGGAGAGGCAGCTGTGCAAGACCAGGTCATAACCTTTTGTTTCCACATGAAGCAAAGCTAAAAAGGAGCCACGTAGCATTCTCAGGCCTCAGGGTTGTCTTTGCAGCAGCTAGTCTGATATGTAAGGACTTTGATTTAACCTCTAGTGATACATAAATGAAAGTGGTTATTGGTATGCAGATTAATATTTTCTAATGACATAAAAATATTTAGTTATTATAGCATGAAACTTGTGAAATTGTTTGACTTGCTGCTGATAATGGTGGCTGAAAGAGTTGTATTAAATGATACATACAGGATTATCTGTCCTTTTGTACTTTGTCTTGTGCTTCATCCTATCTCAACAAACTTTTGTTTCAGTGTTCTATTTCTCAGCTGCAGAAAATACATGGGGAATTTAATATTTGGAGTTTTTTTTCTGGGCTGCATAACTTTAATACTAAAAGCTTATGAGAGTTTTTGCTGAATTTAGAGTTTTGATGACATAAACCAAACAGGATGTAGAGCTCTCTGCTGTTGATAAGATACGTTGAGCACCTGCATCATGGCCAAAGTGCCAGAAGAGGTTCTGGAAAGCTGGGAGTTCATATCCTTCCTACTCACAGAGCGTGTGTGTGCAAAGTGTCCGTGGAGTGGGTGGGTTCTGTGTCATCAGGATTTTTCCCCACCATTTGCTGCTTGTCAGAGGCACTGACCCCCTACCAGAGGAAATAGCTTTTCCACAGGTTTGGCAGCTGTCCTTGTGTTTCCCCAGCCATCAATCTGGCTGACATTTTACAGGAAAAATGCTCTTAAATTCCACAGCAGTCCTTGGATGGTATATTCAGCCTATGCTTGGCCACTGCTGTTTGTTAGTTTGCCACTCCCTAAAGAACAAAATACTTTATTCTTACTGTAGTTTGAAACTGCTTTTACTTCTAGACAAGGTTTCAGAAGAGAAGATGGATTATACTTATTCTAGGAATTCCAAAATCAGAGGCGTACTTTGTTTCTGAAGGGAGATTATATCAATGACTCTGTGGAATTTAGTACTCTTAAACTGTTACTTACAAGACTCCCAAAATAAAGTCCTGAGCTAGCAGAATTCTATTTCAGCCCTAGCACACATTTTTTTAAATCTTGGATATAATTTTCTTAGCAAAAGCAAACAAGAAATTGTATTAGGAAAAAAACCAACACCTTTTCCATCAGATATTGTATTTGAAAACTGGAGTGAAGTTGTATTTAACATCCGCCTGGTAGCTATCTGTCTCCCATTGCAATATATAGCACTAAAATACCTTTTGGTGCTTTGGTTGGAGCTAGAATTTTCCTGCTGTTTCCTCTTCCAGCTCCTCTGTTTACTCATGGCACTGTGTGCTGACACTGTATGATTTCAGAGGACCCCTTCAGCAACTGGGCTAAATATTTTGTGTGCAGGTCTTTATTCTATGACTTTGAAGTGCTTGAGTTTGCAGCAGATGCCAGGCTTGCAGAGGAGCTCTGAGGATGTAACGTAAGTTCTGGAGGCTTTTGCATGTAAGGACTTTATAAATGAGCATCCATTAGGGCTTCTGCTCTGTCAATTAAATGGAAATCCCAGCCCACCTGGCTCTGACAAAACTTTTTGTCACAAAATTACTATTTTATTATTGGTATTATAAGTGAGGAGGACTGACTCTACTCTGTGCTCTGAAGGTGGCCTCAACTGAGTGGAAACACTGTTTCTATTTCTGTCCTTCAACTGCTTGAAAGCCTTTAACAATATTTTTCCAAATTGTTCGGCCCAAGGTTTTTTACATAACAACCATATGGATTCACAGTGATCTGATTTTGTCCTCTTTATCTGTAAGTCTCCAGATTTCTCCTCATTTGCCGTTTGCATGGGTTTTTGACAGGTTTTGTAGCAAAACATAGAGCAGCTGTCTTTACCTGCAGATGGGGACAATGTGGTTCAGTATTGTGAAGATAAAGTCGTGTTTCAGTGGTAACTCACCGAGTGGGCCAGAACGTCTTGGAAGGTTCCAAGTTAAAGATGAAATAACTTTATTCTCTAACTTCAGAGCAAGATTTTGGGGCCTCCATTTCTGAGGGAGCAGAAATCACATACTGTGAGAAACGGCAATGGAGGGGGCAGATGCCTTTGACCAGTCACAGTCTGCACCTTCTACAGAGACCTTTTGGTGGCATTGGGGATAAATACTTGGCACCCAGGTCTTCTATTGTCAGCTCTGTGTGCAGATGAGGCAGTCTTCTCGAGAGCCTACAGTACTGTGGGGTCATTAACAATCGCTTTCCAGGCTTAAAGTGGGAAGCTTTCAGAGAAAAGTGTTTTTCTTAGCTGCTCTCTGTGCCCTTCACCTGGAATCAGTGGCTGCCTTTGTGAGCATCTTGTGAAATGAGGGGAAGCAGCTGTCCTTAGTAAATCCTTTCTTCAGTTGTTACACATAGATGAGTAACTTGTAAAATGTAGGAAGAGATAGAATTTTTTATCTTTGGAAATGTATTTGATTTCTGGTTTTTTAATCTCACATGGAAAGCTGTTAGCTTGTCTTGTTGTTTAGCTACTTACATGAACCTTCCCAGTTTTCTAGCAGGAATTTGCTCAAGATCCTGGATGACTTTGTAGGTAGACTTTTCCCCACTCTGTGACTTGTCTTACCTTTGCTTTCTGTACGTTTTTTATCTTCCTTTGTAATTCTTAGCTTTTTTTGTTTGTGTAGGATGCTGTTGAAGTACTTGGAACTCCTCAGTTGCCATGTGACTCTTGCTGAAACACTGTCTCTTATACTTCTATGGGGTATCTTGAAATCCCCTAGGAGATTGTCCTCCTTTTCCTTTCTCACCAATAGATTTTCTTCATATGATTTTTGAGTTTCTCTATTCTTTCTCTGAGAGATCAAAGGTGTCAAGCAGAGATGCTCAGTTTTCAAGTCTAGTGTTTTCTAGATTGCTCCCCTTTGCTTCTACATAATTCACTACTTCAGACTTTTAAAATGTGTTCTTAATGGGCTTACATGCTGATGTTAGCGAAATTGTTTTATTCTTGACCCTTGAAACCCACACATATGAGCATGAGTCTGATAACTGTTCTTTAGTCTAGACCTTTTATTTTCCCATTGATCTTACTTTGGTGTCCAGGTAATCTTAAAGTTCTGTCTCCAGCATGTAATGACAGGAGGTTGTGTATTGTTCCAGAAATGGTTATCTCAGTTATTCTGGTAGATCTCATTCTTTGTAGAATACTTTCCAGTATACTTTTTGGTTGTGCTGGCTGGTGAGGTGTTTTAGCATGTTTCATGTTTTGACTGTTTGGGGTTTTTTCCAATTTCATCTGGAAGCTCCTGTTGTAACTTGTTTACTTCTGTATTTATTTTACTGCTATTATATTTCCAAACTGTTGAGACTGTCCAGCTGTTCTGCCTCGTCATGGCCGTTCTGGCTTGTTCATTGTTGTACAGTTTTTTCCTCACAGAGGTTTTTCCAGCACATTTTTTTTTAGTACCATCTGAACTATAAATATGCATTTTTAGTTTGTATCATTTGAAAATGAACACCACATTTAAAAACGAATAAACGGACAAGCTGAAGCTTGAGGGCCCTGTCCTCTGCTGGCTCTCTGCTCTGCTGTGGGGGTAGTAGCCACTGTTGTGTGGCTGTTGGTGTCCTGCACATTTTTGCTTTCAGTTTTGTGTGTTTATTTGGGCAAAGATGGAGATATTAGACCAAATCCCAGTCAACTCTTACTACAGAGAAATTAGTTAGTGCCAAAATAGTTTATTTAAGCTTATTAATCTTGTGGTTTTGCTTTTTTTTTAATGGAGCTGTCTATGACAGGACACTGTTGAATTTTAGTGCCTTGTTGGTTATCTTCTTCCTCATTAATGTTGTGTTTGAATAGATGGTCTAAGTTTCAGGGAGGGAAGGACTGACCTGGTCACCTTTTAATGCAGGTAGAGTGTTTTGTGGTCTTAAGATTTGAGGTATTTTGCTTGCTTATTTCAAGGTGGTTTACTCATAAAATTAAAGCTTGCTTCCCTTTCACTCACACTGTCTGAATTGCTACTCATTTCTGTCTGGGACCCAGATTTGCCTTTAAGCAATAATTGTTGCTCCTACTTCTGATACTTTTTTCCTGATGTTTCTGTTCCAGACAATTGTTTGGAAGTGTGATCAAACAGATCAGTAAAGTCTGTGTGGGGTAACTAACGCTCAGGAAGTCCTTGGAGTTTTGTGGGAGGTGGGGCTGGGGATAAAAAAAGTAGTAGCACTGTTTCTACTTCTTTTTCCTTTCTCCCAGATCAAGCACTGCAACTAGCAGAAACTTTACTACCTCTTCAAAATCATCAGCAAGTTCTTATTCCTCAGTGTCTGCCACTTCTGTCATTACTAACGGTGATAGCAGTAACTCCTATGGACTGAACAGCTCCCACCTGGGCAGGGGGTAAGAGCAGGAACATTCTTTTTGTTTCGTCACCCTTCACGTGAGTGCTCCCGTGCATCCTTGCCTGTATAGAAAAGGGGTGTGATAGAGGAGTTCTACTACTCTTGTGTACCTGTTTATCAAACTTTGCTTTTTGAAACCACTGCCTTCTGCTGTTCCTTGCTCACTTGCAAAAGTAGTGCATGTTCCAGAGCTTACTAACTGCCAGAGCATTGCCTGTTTTTTGAGGTGACTTGGAGCATGAGGGAAGGGATTATATTCTTTTATCTATCTGCCATTGTGGTAGAAGCCTTTCCAGGTACAGATCATAATTTTCTTATTATTTCTTAAAGTATAATATATAGACCCTTGCTGCATTTGGATAGTGTGTTGTGTACTTATGGACAGAGGAAATGAACGTGTTATGAGCCATAAATTAATAATAGACTTTGTAAGGATTAATGTTTCCAAAGTTAGCACGTAGACTTCATATTCCTGGTATTCAGCATTAGCCCCTATGAAGCAGCAGAAACAGGTAGCCTGGTTAAAAGATTTCAGTAAACAGTTTTCTGACTTGTATTTAATGTGACTTTTAAGTAGCATTGAGACTCAACAAACTCATTGTGGAGTTCACTGTATTGTCTTTTTTTCCAGAGGTTCTGGGTTTGTCTGTAACTCTTACAACTGCAGGGACAGTGCTTCCCTCTCACAGCCTGGACTCTGTGGACTCAGTAACCTTGGAAACACCTGCTTCATGAATTCTGCTTTACAGGTAAGAATTAGAAAGAGCCCTCGTTAGAATTAAATAAAATATCAATCTCATAGATATTGTGGATTAAAATCTGTGAAAATAAAAGAATATTTTAATGTGGTTCCATGAGGAGACTACACCTTGAAAAAAACAAACTGAAAAATCAGTTCATGTTTAGCTTGGCTTATGTTTAGCACATTAGTGCTATAAAACTTATTACAGTATTAGGGACTGAATCTGAAATATGTGGCGTCTGAAATGGGCAGGGGAAGTTGTATGAAACAGATCCCTGACTGTAACATAAGGTCCCAGTGCTGTCCCCTGCCAAAAATGGGCTGACGTGGAGGATGTTTTGACTTGTGTGGGCTGAACAAGTGACATGAGCAGGTCACTGCATGCAGTTCTGGGCTTGTGTTAAAGATTCTTGAGAATTTAAGGACATGAAAAGCCACAGGAAGGGTTCAGGTTCATTGTGCAAGGTGTTAAGGTTGAAGCAGTGATGCAAAGCTAGTAATTATTTCTTTACTTTTAAACTTAATTTCTTAGGATTATTTTGTTCGTTTTAAAGAATGCAGAAACTTGTTGGGGGTACTTTTTTGCTAAGAAGTTCAAACAAAATACGAGACAAATTGTATGAACTTTGATTTAAGGAGTGGGCAAACTTCTGATGTGGTAGCAGTGCTGTGAAATGACTTCAGTCACTCTCTGATGGCTTTGAAATCTGGAACAGGTCTTAAAATAACTGTAATGCATTATGCATGTGGTATTCAGGACACCACAGTAAACTTGGACTGCCCTGCTTTTTGTTCAGCATGACTATTTTCAGTTGTGTCATTGTAACCTTAACCACTTTATGTTTTCTTGGACTCAGCTAAGAGACAAGTTTAAAATTTTTTATTGTCAAAGTGACTTAATTCAAACATACTTCAGTCTTAATTTATCATGAAACTACTCATGTTAAAGACCAATTACTTTCTTTCTTGTATTTACCAGTCTTTCAAATGCAGATTTCTGCCTTAATTTTTTCTTTTCTTTTGTTTTACTAAACATATTTCTTGAGTGTCTCCAGTTTTGTTAACTAGGTACATGTTCTGATGTGAAAGTTGGTTTTGTTGTTTCATTGTCACACTTGTCTATTGTCCTCTGCAGTAAATTAATTTTCTTAATACTTCTTCAGTGCCTGAGCAATACTCCTCCTCTGACTGACTATTTCCTGGAAGATAAATATGAAGCTGAAATAAATCAGAACAATCCACTGGGGATGAGGGGAGAAATTGCAGAAGCCTATGCAGATCTCATTAAACAGATGTGGTCTGGGAGACAGTCTCACGTGGCTCCACGTATGTTTAAAGTAAGTGTGTCATGTTCCTGTAGCACAGCTCTGGGACAGAAGCAACAGTGAAAGCATAACATACAATGATAATATGAAGGCAGTAAGGACAGAATTGCTCCAGTGTTTTGTGTTTTGTATAAATGCTTTTTGGGGTACAGGGAGGAACTTGCCAGTGAGAAGTGTCCTTCCTCAGAGTTGGCTACTGCTCTTTAATGTTACTTAGTAAATGGCCTGCCAGCCTGAGAGCTGTTTACAGATGAATCAGAATGATCTTTGCTGCAAAATTAGGCAGGGTCGTATGAATTGCCAGCTGTGAACTTTGATCAGTGAGAAAAAGTGTCTCATTAGAATAAATAAAATTTAATCAAGTGCAAGTTACAAATCTAAAAAATTAAATTTTAAAGTGAAGAGCAAAATGCATTCCATCTATAACTCTGTTTATTGGTGTAATGTTCTCATTGCTTCAGTGTGAAGAGCTACTTTCAGCTGAAATACTGAAAGTAGCTGGTGAAATTGTTCTGGCACCTTTCCCTGCATTAGCATCCAGTTCACCATGGCCTGATGCCAACAGAAGGTAGTGGGGAGCTGATCTCTGTAACAGCCATGACCTGAGTGTTTCATACCCCCTCCCTCTTGCCTTCGTGTTTCAGACACAGGTGGGGCGATTTGCTCCTCAGTTTTCAGGATACCAGCAGCAGGATTCCCAGGAGCTCTTGGCTTTTCTACTAGATGGCTTGCATGAGGATTTGAACAGAGTGAAGAAGAAGCCCTATCTGGAGCTGAAGGATGCCAATGGCAGACCTGATTCGGTACAGTGCCCTTTACTTGAGGATAGCCCATTGCTGCTTCCCAGAGCATTCCCATGGGTTCTGGGGCACTTCCTGGCCTTCCTGCTCACAGGCCACACGAACATCCTTCCTGCGGAGCGGTGTCCCTGGCACAGGAGAACCTTGTCATGCCTTGTGGCACTCTACCTAAACAGAGAAAAGTAATTCTCTTATGAGGTTTACCTGGTAGAGGCCCAGTAAGTTTCTTGTGTTCAGTTTTCTTCCTAAGACTAAAAGTCTCATGCTCAGAGCAGCCTCTGGTTGCCCTGAAGAGACAAATGCCAGATGCCCTTTGGTAAGGAGTTTATAAGTTGCCTTGTGAAAGTCTTTAAGGAATTGTAATTTGTCCCCTCTGAGACTTTCTTTGTGAAACATGGCCATCATTTTCCAAGAAGAGAAACCTCTACTTTTTTCTTGAAAGCTTTCCAAGCTTTTAAGAAAAAGCTTTGCAGTTGCCTTTCCAAAGCAAGAGGCAGCACTCCATTCCTCCTGGAGAGTGGAGCATATCTGGTTGTCCTGAATAGCAGCATGTGACCCTGTCACTGTCCCCTCCTCTCCATTCATGCTTCTGGCATTGTGTGCACCAAAGAATACCTGATCAAACTCAGCTAAAATGGATAGATTAAATTTGACTTGATGCAAGGCCTTAATTTCACTGAGAAAAAACCCCAGTGAGGTTGGACATACTGGTAGAGCCCCTTCCCTATGAAATTGACATGTCATTATCAAATTTTCAAGTTTTCTTTGGTCCTGGTCCTGGTGCTCACCATGCTGTAGAAATCTTTGCAAGAAATAACTTTTAATGTATTTTTTTTTAATTATTTTTTAAATTATAGGAGGTGGCAAAAGAGGCATGGGAGAATCATAGGCTGAGGAATGATTCCATCATTGTGGATATTTTTCATGGTCTTTTCAAGTCTACCCTTGTTTGTCCCAAATGCTCCAAAGTTTCTGTGACCTTTGATCCCTTCTGTTACTTAACTCTCCCACTGCCCTTGAGGAGTGATCGTCCCATGGAAGTTACCCTGGTATATGCAGACCCACAGCGCAGACCTGTCCAGGTGAGGCATCTGGAAGACACAAATTTCTTTAACTCATCTGAGTTCTTTTAGGTTTTAAAGTTGAGACTCTCAAAGTAATCTAAAGAACATTGATGTCCACTTTTGAGTGAGGTAGTATGCGTTTTTTAATGAAAAATCTGGGGTGTGAAATCAAGTGACTTCATAAAATCTCAGCTCATGAAACTAAGGTCATGGTCAGCTGGAAGTGGCTTCCTGTGGTGAAATCAGCTGTGTGATGTGCTGCTCCCTGAAAGCAGCAATGTGCTTGCACTGTCATGTTTACCTCATGTTACCTTGGAAAATGTGAAGATGTAACTTATATTGTGTCCTGGGGTGCGCAGCATCACCAGCCTGTCAAAGGAGGGGACTGTCCCACTCTGCTCTGCACTATGGCGGCCTCACCTCAAGTGCTGGGGGCAGTTTAGGTCATCACAATATAAAAAAGACATTAATCTATTAGAGACTGTGCAAAGAGAGCCATCAGGATGGTGAAGGGACTGGAGGGGAAGCCTTGTGATATCACTGGGTTTGTTCAGCCTGGAGGAGACTTGAGGGAAGGGACCTCATTGTGGTCTTCAACATCCTCTCAGAGGGAAGTGGAGGGGCAGGTTCACTGTTCACTGTTGTGACCAGGGACAGGACCTGAGGGAATGGCCTGAAGCTGAGTCAGGGAGATTTAGGTTGGATGTCAGGAAAAGGTTTTTCACCCAGGGAGTGGCTGGGCATTGGAATGGACTCCCCAGGGGAATGGTCACAGCACCAAGCCTGTCAGCTCAAGGAATGGTTGGACAACGCTCTCAGGCTCATGGTGGGGTTCTTGGGGTGTCCTGTGCAGGGCCAGGAGTTGGGCTTGATGATTCTTGTGGGTCCCTTCTAACTCAGCAGATTCTATGGTTCTGTGATTCTAAATGGGTAAGCCCTCTGAGTTTCAATCAGAATTGAAAAACGATTCCTCTTGGGGGGGAAAAAAAAAAAAAGAGATGTTTACTTTTTCAGCCTCCTCAATAGACTGGTTTTAAATTTACCCCCCACTTCATTTTCGAATGGACACACACATCCCTAAAGCAGCCTTGTGCTTGTCACACGTCAGGGAAGCACAAGCTGGGGCATCCAGGCAGAGTGACTGGATGTGCTGATGCAGTTTTAGAGGAACTGACTGGCAGTATTTCCATACCTGTCAAGATTTTGGCCTTGATCTTTAGCAGCAATGAAGAGAATGGCTCTAAGATGTTTTTTTATCACAGAAAGAAACAGCGATTTTATGTTCTGAGCAAGCTGCTGTGTCTGGTGATTTTTTTTTCTGGGTTTTACTACTGCTGAGCCTGATCACAGCAGAAGGCCAGCTGTTCAAGGCTTTCATTCCCTCCAAATCCCTGCTTTGTAAGGTAAAGCTGAGATCGAGAAGACCTTGAAGTGTGTGGTTATGACCTTAACTTCAGCGAAACTCCTATAAATTAAAGATTTAAGAGTTTTACGATTTTATTTCCATTTTCTTGCTCTCTGCCTTGCATGGGTTTATTTTGCCTGGTGTAAGCATAACATTATCTTTGTTTCTAGTACCGGGTTGGGGTGCCAGTGATGGGGGCCATCTCGGATCTGTGTGAATCACTTTCCAAGCTCTCTGGTGTTCCTGCAGAAAACGTAAGGATAAATCCAAACAGTAATTTTGATAAATGTTTGTTCTTCTTTAAGCATTTTGGTGGCCTAGCTTTTATGTAGCTTTTATAAGCTGAACTTAATGGGCTAGTGACAAAACTGTAACAAGTTAAAATGCTGTTCTTTGCTCCTAGAATTAAAAAGATGCATGAAACAGTCTGTATTTATTCTGATAGTTCCCTTGCAGTAGAGAGCTTTAAGAGAAGGGACAGAAAAGTAAAGTACAACTGATGTTGGTGTGCAGACAATTGTGATAGAGAATTGGAATAAACTCCTGCTTGAGTTTAGAGGTAGTTTGCCTAAATATGTGCAAGCTTTTACTATAATCACTTTGCAAATATCACTTGCTGTCCTAGATGGTGGTGACAGACGTGTATAATCACCGATTCCACAAAATCTTCCAAATGGATGAAGGTTTAAATCATATCATGCCAAAAGACGACATCTTTGTGTGAGTAAACTGGGAAAATGCCTCATGTGAAGAATGCTGCAGAACATTTGCTTTGGTTTCAGGTTCCAAAACCCGATTGCTGTTCCTCCCAAAACCTAAGCCTCCTTGTAGACCTTCTGCATGACTCAGCAGTAATGCAGCACTGCTCTTACCAGCACATAAGCATGTGCAGTGTTCAGTAGATATTTTTCTAACACAGGAGGTTATGGCCTTTGGATCATAATGAACTTCTAGTCTGGTCTGTGTTGTGCAGTTTAGAACTTCCTACAAGCCTCTTTCAGACATAATTGTGCCTGGATTGCAGTTATGCTCTCACTGACATTTTTAGTTTCGCTCAAGGTTGTTGTTCTTATGTTTTCCAAATCAGCCAAAAGCCTTGGGTTGTTACTAGGATAGTATGAAGTCTAAGCTGTTGTACTCTGCCTTTACAAAATCCATCATAGTTGTTAGAGCACCATGGCTGGGGGTTCTTCACAGACTCTTGACTGGTGCTAAACACTGTTTCTATCTAAACTGTGGTTGTGAGGACTTGAGCAGAGCTGGGGATTTGGTTGTGCTTGATGTTCTATATGTGTGTGGTGGGTGAGATATTTCCAGTCACCTCTGATACCTGGTGAGGTGAGGAGAGCAAAAGTTGTGTTCCTCTATTGCAGCTGAAATGTGAGAACATTCCAGTGCAAGAATATTGCTGCCGTGAAATTGTTGGGTGTGTGTGAAGAGCTGCACTGACATTCTCTGGTGCTGTGTGAACCTTTCACAGGATGGGATGCTGTGGCATACTGGTGCCTTTTTGTCATGCTGTCTGTTGTGACCTTATTGCTGAGATCTAATGAAGGAGTTTTTGTCACGTTGTTGTTGTCTTCAGTTGAGTGACCAGTTGGGATGCCTGGGAAGGACATTTGTCTTCTGTGAAATCTGTTTGGGAGGGTGTTGCAGAGTGTTAGTTTGTAAGTCTGCCTTGTCTCTGCAGCAAGTAAAACATTTTAAAAACAAGAAGCATGATATTACGGTGGTAATTGCAAAAAAAGCCCTGCTTTCATACAGGCATAACATGTTGTAAATCCCTCCACAGAAAACGACTGTGTCTGAGTCAGGTCTGCTCTGGGGTGTGGGCTGAACTGCAGCTCCCAAGTGTATTTTCCTTTGCAATTGCCACTTCCTTTCATGTGCAGGACAACTGTAAATGAGGTGCTGCTGTGAGTCAGTGAGTGAACTGACTGGGTTAAAAACTTAACTGGGTTTAAAATAGCCTTCCAAGGAAGAGGAGAGGTAGCAGGAGGAAGTTTTGCAAATCCTGTTTTTCCATGTACACCCTCCAAGATCTTTTCAGCACTGAGGGGCAAGAGCAAGCAGCCAGGCACCAGGGCAAGAATTAGGAAAAAGCTGCTCATAGGAAGTCCCTTTAATGGGTAATGCTGCCAGGAAAAAGATGTGTAAAGTAATAGTCTAACTACAGCTAAAAACCGCATTGTTTTATTGAAAGGAAGTCTCGTCTCAACCAGCAGAGAAACACTTGTTAATAAAGAGGAAAGTTTTTTAAAGGCAAATGCATAAGAACTTCTAGTGTGGACAATCTGCCTGCCTTGTCTGGTTATAAAAGGTCTGCTGTTAGGTGTTCTAAGATTTAATTAAATCATTCAAGAAATGGTAATAGTAGTATGAAGGTTCTTGAATTCCATTGTCTCCGTCTTCTTTTTTCCCATCCTCCTGGTTTCAAAACCTGTTTTCCATTAGGGAAATGTACTTGTAGTCATGGATGTACATCTCTACCTTCTGTTTCTTCCAGAAAGGATGATTTTACAGTTAAAGAGGAACTTGTCAAGTGCTGCTCAAGCTGTTGTGTTTCTGGCAGAAGTTATGGACAGTGACGTGGCAGATCAGGTTTCTGCCCTCCTGCAGGGTCTGTGTGATGTGTGGCTGGGGAATGTGGTATGCGGTGGTTGGTTGTTGAGACTGCTGCTGCCAGTAATTTCAGGAGTTTCTGATATCTTAGCAACTTAACTTCTTAGATTACAGGCAAATATCTTGCTGTTTATTAAAGGGAGAAATATAAAATATTTTAAAAACTTAAGTCTTTTAGAACCTTTCACCTTTAAAGAACAAGCTTGTTTCCAGTTGAAATGTTGAGAAAGACTTTATTTCCCCGAAGTCAGTAAAGAAGAGCTTCTCAGTAAAAAGCATATTTTTCTTCTTAAATTAAGGCAGATTCTTCAGAGAAGCAACAGGAAATTATTTGCTGCTTATGACTTGAAGCATGCTCTGTATGCCTGTATAGTCCATGAAATGTTCAGCTTGGAAAAGATGCTCTTGTACTGGTGATAGAGCTGTGGGTTGTATCACTGGTTACACTGAGTGATGCATCTCTCTCCTGTTCCTGAAAGAAAACTGTCTTTGTATCAATTAATGAAGGGGAACAAATGCCTTTTATTTGAAAGTACAACAGTGTAGGGTTTTACAGTCACAGTATTTTCACCCAGAATTCACAGTTGAATTAAATAATCTAAAAAAGACTCAATAAACCACACTAACTACATCAAACATTGGTTTGTACTACATTTATACTGGATATTGCCACAAAAGAAACTCTTAAGAACACTTTCTAGAGTGTTGAGCTGACAAGATAGCAATTGCTTTTTAAGAAAGGAAGAATCCTTCTGGAAGCTGCTTGTCTACTATGTTTTGAAAACCTAAATTTTTCATAAGATTTGTTTGAATCACGTAATGGCTTTGTGTGGTAAGACTAAAACATACCAGCTTCTAGTCTAGGAAAATAGAAGTTACAGAACAGACGGGGTTTTTAATAGCATTACTTATGTTATAAATCAAATAGGGAAGCTGCATCATTTCAGGGTATTGGGCTCAGTGCAGCAAAGCCAAGTGAGAGCTATGTCAGCTGTCAGGTGGGAAAAACAAATTCGAGAGGGATTATCTGGTAGTCCTGGCACCTTTTGCAGGGTATGTTCTTAGGTACTAAATGCTAACCTAGATGTGTTTCAAGTTGACATATGATGCAACCTGGGATATGAGTGAGTGCCATTAGTTAATTTTTTTTATTCAAGGAAAAGATATTTCCTAGAATCAAAGTGTCTTTTGTATTTAAATGATACTCACTTCATGATACTTGCTCTCTCATGTACTTGAACTCTTTCCTAATACATGTTTTATTGATCCTGTCCCTTTTTTATACTCATCATGTGCTCTTATTTCCCAGTAATGTCCAGTGGCAAGACTTCCCTGTGGAAAACTGTAATGTGTACATCTCGCTCCTTGTTTTCAGTAGTTGCAGTTAGATGCTAAGTTTGTTTCACTGGTTAGAAAACAAAGGGAAAGCTATCCAAAACAGAGTTAAATCAGTACAGCATATTCAGAAACAGGTATTTCTCATGTATATTTCCCCAAAACTTGTGTGCATTCCCCAAGCTTAGATTTTGAAATTACAGATGGCTCAGTGGGTCCTATTGATTTTTGAGGTGTTTTTTCTGAAGGATTTTGTTGCCTAGTCATTGAATTGGGGTGAGCTCACAGGCCTTGTCTTTTGTTCTTCCTGATAGCCACACCAAGTGAATTCTGAGAGAAGCTGTGATAAACTAAAGACTGCACCTTTCCGTTTAAGTAATCATTTTAAAGGTGTAACAGTTTCCTCACCTGAAAAGCACTCCTCCCTTCCACTGACAGAAGCAAACCAAGGTTGTTTTAGTAATCACCTGTGGTTGTTTGCTCTGAGAATCCAAAGAATGAGTGGGTAATGACAGGGCAGTACAAAGCCACAGGGCTCTGAGTTCATGAGCAGCTGCCATCCAATTGTTCCTTTGTTCCTTGCTCTCATTGTCCCCTTCTGCTCAGAGTCCAGCAGATATTTCACCTGCGATCACCTTTGTGGCTGTCTCCTGTAACAGAAATCAGTTGTTTCAGTGGTTCTGAAGCTGTAGGGTCTGGTTGTAACTTAAACTGGGAGTTCTTGCCTTCTGTAAGTTTCTTAGCATCATCTTAAGTGGTCTCAGGATTGAAAAATTTAAATACAAATGTCAGTCTCTTAGAATGTTTCTGCAGGTTTGCTTTGCTGAGAGCGGTAGCCAGGCCCACCTGTGACAACAATACCCCTGTGGTTTCACAGACTTCTGATTTTATTGTGTTGTGCACTGGCCAGCTGGCAACACACAATTCAAAATATGAAAACTCTTAACACTGCAGGAGATCTGTGCTCCAGCAGGGCTGTGATCGGTTCTTTTGTACTGGTGTCTTGCTTTTGACATCAATGTCTGTTAATTCTCAGCTTTCGATTTGGGCCTCTGTTGCTTTGTTACTGAGCAGATCATGGATTTCCCTGAAGTGCTTGATTTGGAAATGTCACTGAGCAGGAACTCTCACAACGCATTGCAGCAGGAAGAGAGCAGCTGGAATGGGCCTTGGCTTTTCTGAGCATTTGCTTGACAGAGAACATGGTCTGCAGACACAGATATTGTAGTCCAGACTGTGCTGTTGGTGAAATTTGGGAAATGTGCAGTATGTGGGATGTATGGAATATTGAGCTTGCACCTTTTATGGGTTATTTCAGTGGTGGGAAAAACTGGGGGTTTTTCCTGTTTTCATATAGGGTTATGAGGGAAGACACATTCAGCCTTCTGGTTTTTGCAGGGCATCTTGGACATCTTGAGATGTGTATTGTGAATTTTAATGTGCCACTAAAGTGGTGGAGAATGCTGAATCTGGGGGAGCGAGGAAGGGGGCGGGAATTGGACTCCATCTGGAACTTAAGCTGAATGGATTGCAATATGGAAAATAAAGATGTGCCCTGGATGTCTAAGATACATCTTCCCTCTGAGCTGCTCAGTTTCTGATTCATCAGTTCTTCTGGTGTATTATCTCACCTGTTGTGCTCTCTGATAGTAAAACCTCAAAAAGAAGAAATACAAATACCACTGGGATTCTTGATACTTAGGTGACTTTAAGTAACTTTGAAATGCATCCCAAAATGAATGTGGCACCTTTTACACAAGGGGACAAAACTATACATTTTCTTCTCCAAGTCAACTTGGAGGGAACTTGAAAGGGAAGGAGAATTTGGGAATTTTGAAAGTTCTCTAAGCCTATTCTTTCACAAGGCTTTGCACTCATCTCTTTCTCATCTTGACAGGCTTGGAACTGTCAGGTAGTCCTGGTGCAAGTTGCGTTAATATTTATCATCAGAGAGCTGAGATGTGGAAATGGAGGGTGTTGGTAGAAGCCTTGAAACAAGATCACTGACCTGATATGCAGGGGCAGTGCAGCCAGAGACTGGTGGGAGTATCCCACTTCTCACAGTGTTGGAAATGATTCTCTCCAAGCATGTTGTTCTGTGGAAGGACAGGGAGGTCTGTGGCAAATGATCAGAAATCACTCCTGTAAAGGTGGTCTGCAAATCAATTTACTGACAGTAGTTCAGTGTTTGTGCTGAATGCTCTCATTGCCCAGGCTAAGCAGAGCTCAGCATTCAGCACACAGCCCAAACACTTGCTATTTCTTTTCCTCAGGTTCTGGGAAGCCCAGCCCCACTAGGACCTCCGGCTCCCGCTCCAATGTAACCCATACACATGCACCATGCTGGTGATATCCCATCACCAGGGATCCTGCTGGAGCTTGGAGCCGGCCTACAAGGGCTCAGGTAAGCACCACATAAAATCAAACTTCACAGCCCATTTCAAGGGTATTGCTCTTAGTATTTCTTCTTAGTTCTTAGGAACTAAGAAGAAAAATGTTCTAATGGATAAACTAGATACCCCTGTTCTCTTAGCCTGGCTAATGGGGCATATTACATAACGTGTATTGCTTATGTTGATAAAAATTCCACAAATTGATTTGCAGGTCACCTTTAACCTATAAAAGTGTGCATATTTGAAAAGGGTCTATTCAGTTTGCTATACATGCCATGTTTTCCGCCTTCTCTTACAACATGCTGTGTATGACATTTAGATGAGTTCATGGTCTTGAAAAAACATCACTGGCTGCAGAGATGTCAGGTTTGTTAATGTGACTGAGGCTACAGCAATTACTGAACTGAGTTAATGAGGTCAGCAGACCAGCAGGTCCAGTAGTTTTATACAAAACATTTGAGATGCGTGAGATCTTGTAGCAGATTGATCTGTGAAGTTTGTTCACACTTGTTCAAATTGGGGTTTTCTTGTTTGAAATGAGGGTTTGCGTCCTTTTCAAAATGGTCTTGTATTTATGTAAGCCTTGTGTAAACTTCTGTGTGAATTCCCTCATCATTTTTAATCTCGTTCCTCTGCAAGATTGGCAAAATCCTTTGACCAGGTTCTATGGGGCAAACTATCCATTGTCTAAGAAAGTTGCATTTGCAGTCTCTTATCTCTTAGTTTACTTTTTTGAGTGCATTCTGGCATTAAGAAAGAAAGTAAACAGACTAGGAGCACTCTGCTTCCTGGAAGAGATCAGAATATGTGCAGCAGTTTCTCACAGATTTTTTCCAATCCTGTGTTTATTCTCATTGTCTCCTGAGCCTGTTGTGGTTTCTCAGCAGCATCTCCGGGTTGGTGTGCAGTAGTAACCCCCTTCAGGCAGATCTGTTTGGCAGCTTCTGCAGTGGCGTTTTTTCCTGCCCTTCTCCATTCTCTTTCAAAATAGACGTCTTGGTTGTTGCTGTAGATTGACTTGTGGTCCACATAGTGTTTTGCTGCTGGAGTTAATATCATAGGTCCCAGCACCTGTGTGAGAATGTTTCAGTAACATACAATCTCTATATTAGCCTGGCATTTAGCTCAGAGTATTTTTACTTTCAGTTTCCTTCAGTGTAGCTCTGGTCCTTCATAGCTCTCCATCCTTCTGTGCTTAACTTCATTGTGCAATGGAACAAAAGTTACCTCACTGCTCACTACCTCCTTTCTGAATTGAAACTACAGACCTGAACCTTCATAATGGTGATAAAGACTGGTCAACTCCTACCCTATTGCTTAGCAGTTTTCAGACACTTTTCTGAGTTGTCATGAATTATAAAGGCAATCAGCCAGTATCTAGCAGTGTGGTAGCAGCTGAACTAATGTTTCTGACTTCTAAAAGCATGTTGTGTAGTCTGGAGTAGCACCATCTTCCTGTTCTATTATTTCAGTTAAGTTGTAACATACAGAATTATGGAGTATCGTCCAGCAGTTCCCAGTACCAGCTCTACAGCCTTCCTTACACTGTACATAAAGTACTTGGGGTTTGGTTCTTTTTTTTCAAGGGATAACTGTTGCTCAGGAGATCATAAAAATGACAACTCTTGATTCTGATATGCTTTTAGTACTGGTATGTAAAAGGTGTTCTGAGGTGGGGTGGGTAGAGGGACACCTGAGTAACCAGATGTGTTGTGTTGTGGTGAGAAGTGTGTGAGATGCTCTCTGCAGGGTATTATGGGGTGCTGCATGCTGGCTCTCTGTGATGGATGACCCCTGCCTGTGGGAACAGCCTTTTCGTTCTGTCCCATCCGTTCCATCTCATGGGCAGGGCTTCATTCAGGGGCATGAGGGTGGAGTGTAAATGGGGCTTCATTAATTGCTGCTTGCAGAGCACAGTGTAGGTGGTGTGAGAGGAGTCACAGGAGTGTCATGCACTGATTTGTGTTATAGAGAGTCCAATTTAAGGGTCTCATAGGGCCTGGCATTAATCACAGATTATATTCTGGGACTGATCATGGCCTTTTGTGGTTTAAACAGAACTAAGTCAAATAATTCACCTCTTTGTTGTGCTGTTTCTCAGGAAACTTTAGGAGGTGTGAACTGTATGCTGTGCTGGTGTCCAGCTGAATAGCACTGACAGCCTGGAAAACCTCAACAGCTGCTTATGGTTGACTCTCTTACGCTGACTCTGAGCTCTTGTGTTCTTGGTGGGCTGGGACTCTCTGGAAGGATGTTTTCCTTCATGTACTCCACTGACTCGGGGAAAGCCCCAAGCTGGGATCCTTTTTTGTTTTAGTAGGATGAAATAGAATGACAGCTCTGAAATTCATTCTCCTCCCTGCTCTAAACACAGGAATAAAAAGTGTTTCTCAGCTCTTGAAAGAAGGGGAGTGGCTTGTCTAATGTAAGAGAATTGTTAGGAGTTTGGTGCATTCAGATTGTGATCTTGGTCATTGCGTGTAGTGACATCTTTCATGAAATCTTTCTTTCTCTTTCAGTTTTTAAATAAATCTGGGACAGGTGACTCACCAAATTAAAGAGCAGTGTGGCTTGGCATTCCTGAAAATGAATCTTTTGCAATGAATAGGCCTGAAGCAAACAGTGTGATAGTGTTGGACCCCATGGTTTCTTTTGCCTCGGACAGCTGCAAATACCTCATTTGCTGTTTCACCCGGGGCACAAGCTGCGTCACAGTCTCCTCACTGTTGTCTCAGGCTATTTTGTTGTCTTCCAGAATTTTTCTTGTTTGTTTACTGTCCTTGGATTTTTCAGTGAAGCAGATGTTTCCAGACTCTTGGTTTTATGAAACATTAGCTGCTCAGCGATGTGAGCTCAGGCCATAAAACTGTTCGAGAGGCTGGGAGAATGCAAGACCCAAGGTATCAAGAGGATTTCTTTCTCCAGGGGGAACAAACACTGTCAGGGGGATTTCAGAGTACATTTAGTATTTTTCACTGGTTGAAGCACTGTGTAGTTGTCAGGGTAGTGTCTTGGGAGGTGATTGGTAATAGGAGTTTGAATTAGGAATAAAGACAGAGGGAAGGTGACAGTTGAGTTGGTTGCAGGTGTGTGTCCTGTGCCACTGTGAGCCATGGGGAGCGTTCAGGAAAGTGCTCTGTAGCATGAGGACAGCACAACCCTCTGGTACTGTTGAAGAGACTTGCTGGACTGAGTTCAGATTGGTCCTACGTGCTGTGCTTCTTGGCAGTGGAAATAACCCATGGAAATACCTGTCTTTCAAACAGGTATGAAGTCTGCAAGCCAAGTGAGGATGGTGCGGAGTATGTTACTCTCTCCATTTACTTTCGGGAAAAGACAGTGAGGCAATCCAGCAATACTTCAGGGAGTGTGCTCTTTGGGCAGCCACTGTTAATATCTGTGCCCAAACACAAGCTCACCGTGGATCACCTGTACAGTGTGGTTTTGGAGCAGATCAGGTAAGTCATGGCTGTACCTTTGAATCCTATGCCAAGCTCTAGAGGTCACTTATTCAATTACATTGTAATAGGATTACTGAATCCTTGCTAACAGGGAGAATTTTCCTTGATTTGTGTGGGATGTATAAACCAGGATTTGCATTGCATTAGTGTCTGGAGGCCCCAGGGGCATTTCAAGGTCCTGGTTTTTGGGGCTTTGTAACAGATATTGCTGGCTCAGCCTTGCAAAAGGAGTCAGGAGCAGAACTCAGTGTGTATTTTCAGGGCTCACAGATGGGACCACCATAACTTACTTTTGCCTTTTCAATATACAGCCAGTGAAACTTGGAACAAGCAGTGAGAGCAGAGATCTAGGGAATTGTTGTTTGACTCATTCTGAAGGCTCTTGGTGCTGTCATGTAAATGTAAATGGTGCTGTACAGGATGGGTTCTGGTTTGCTGGAGGGGATTGGGCAACAAGAGGTGATGATAGAAGGGGGTGCTGCTGTTCTGATGCACAGCTGCAGTATGGTTGTGTGATAAATGTATCCCTTCTCTTCAGCCGCTATGTGAAACTCCCTTTGGCAGAAGAATACTCCTCACCCTGCCCAGACAGAGGAACCTGCAATGGCTCTAATGGTGTGGTTGAAGGTAAAGCCCTTTCAAAATTTGCTGGAAGCTTTTCAGCACTTTAAGCTTTCTAACAGCATTTGATTTGTGCTGTGTGTATTTGGCTTAAGCTCTAGCAGGTTGTTTCTCCCCCATGATTAAACCACGCTATTGTGCTGGACATCTGCGTGGTACAGAGAGAATCTTGTAGACCATTTCCTTCCTAAGGAGATGAGATGTGCATAAGCAGCAACTGGAGAACAAGGTGTGGGTGTGCATTCATCCTGACCAGTGTTAGCAAAGTCCTTGCTCACTTGAGGTGTTCAGGTGCCTCCCTCCAGAGGCAGCCCTTCCTGATATGCACTTTGGTGATGAAAAGTGGCCTGTTAGGTCACCAAGACAGATTGTGGAGAAACTTTCCTGTTGGAGGACATAGAATCACGGTCTCATTCCTAGGCTAGATGCTCACTAGGAAGCTTTTAATGCTGATGGCAAATGCATGTTTCCCTTTCCTGTTTGAAGTGATTCACTTGTGTAGCCCTGAGGGAAACATCTGGAATAAGTTAAATATTCTGGGAAAAGGAAAAAAGCTGCCCATTTCCCCCTAAGAATAGAAATAACTTTTCTGGCAACTTGGATATTCCTTTCTGTGAAGACACCCAGCTGCAGCCATGCTGATTCTCTTTTGGGATGCTTCTTAGGGTGTGCTGTCAGAAGGTGTCATTGTTAACCTACTGCGAACTGAGTGCTCTGCTAAACTGGCATCTGCTAAAGGGAAAAGTACAGCTTCAGATGGAGTGGTTAGCAAGCAGAGGTTTCTTTTTCTTTGTGCCTTTTCATTGCTTTCCACGTAACTGGTGTGTGTTGTACAGGCTGATGCAAACAGTTGTCCATGGGAGGTGTCAGGCTAAGCTCTCACTGAAGCCCTGTAATACTGTCCTTGCTTGAAATTTTTTTCCAGGTGACATTGAAGAGATGGAGCATCAGGATGGCGGAGAGGAAGGCAAGGAAAAGCTGACAGAAGTTGATCCCTGCCACTCTGAGGGTTGTATGCAAGTGGAGTCAGCAAGAGACCTGCAGCCTTGCAAGAAACAGCATTTCACTTTTAGCCTGGTGAATTCCTCTGGGACCTCGGAGATAAACTCCATTGTTGAAGGAAAAATCTTAAAACTGAATGGTAATTATTTTCTTGCTAGTTTTTTTTCTTCCTTCTTTTTACACCTGTGCAATAAACATTTCTTCTTTCTTGTAGCTTTTGCTGCAGTTGCTATTGACTGGGATTCTGAGACACGGAGGCTGCTTTATGATGAACAGGAGGCACAGGTTGTAGTAGTGCTCTTTTCATAAGTAATCTATGTTTAAACTTGCATGATATTTAAAAGGTGACAGTGGATCATCTTTTGTAACAGAATAAGCTGTTTTTACAGTCTTGATAAAAACTCTAAACCCAGGCGAGGACATGTATTTTCTCTTTCGGACTATTAGCACAAGAAAGGAGTGGCTGGAAGCTGGAGATGGTTGTCTGGGTGGGGAAGGAGGTACAGAAATAGGCAGTGTGGGGAAAGTGCACTTGTAATTTCTTGATGTCAGGAATTACAGAGTACATGGAATTGAATAAAGCGCCCATCTCTTTCACTAGGCATTTGAAAAACATGGAAGCATGCTACAACCACAGAAGAAGAAGGCTGTAGTAGCCCTCAGAGACTGCATAGAGCTCTTCACAACTATGGAAACACTTGGTGAACATGACCCATGGTAAGAACCCCTGCCTGCCATATTTACCGTAAAATGCCGTAAGTGTTTGAATTTACATGATTTGTAATGGGATTCTTATACTTTCCCAGGTCTGTCCTTTTGTCCTCATCTTTGAGAAGTCTATTAGATGTGTATTAAGGCATTGACTCAGTAGGCTGTGGACATGGGTTAATAAATGTATTTGTTTCCTGCCTATATTTAAGAAAAAAATGTCAGTGGGAATGTAGCTTCCAACAATCAGGCTATTTTTTGAAGTTAATTTTTGTACGACCTGCAGTTAACGTACTTGCCATAGCAGATTTTGCCTATAAAGTGAAAGCAAGTTGGAGTTTGGAGTTCTTTGAGGCAGTGTGTTCACCTGCATATTCCACAGGCAGTGTGCCTTCTGTAAGGCAGGGTGCTAGTGAGGCATCTTTAATGGAAGGCCAGAAACTTTTCTTTAAATGCAGTCATTAATTTCCTTGCTTGTTACTCCTTCCTCAGGTACTGCCCTAACTGTAAGAAACATCAACAGGCCACAAAGAAGTTTGACTTGTGGTCTTTGCCCAGAATTTTGGTGGTACATTTAAAACGCTTCTCATACAGCAGATACTGCAGGGATAAACTTGACACTGTTGTGGAATTCCCCATCAGGTAGGATTCCTCCTCAGCCTAGGAAGAACTTGAAGAACTTGGTCGAGAAAGATGTACTTCTGATGTTTCTGTTGGGTGGGCTTGTTAAAGCTGTAACTGGAACAGGTGTTTTCTGGGATTGAACGCTGGACAACAGGCATGAGTTGGGAGGGTTAGTTTCTTGGGGAGTGGTTTTTGTTAATACTATTCAGCTTTATACATCTCAAAGAGCATTAGCTACTAGCAGGTGCTGTTTCTTTTAAAATTCTGTTAAGCCCATGTGATTCAGCCAAGAGAACTTCGGTAGCAATTTCAGCAAATTTTTTGGGCAGAGCTGCACTTGTAGTATTGCACTTGTAGTATTGCACTTGAGTATTGCACAAGTACAAGATAAAAGCCTGCCTTGTCCCTCTGCTTCTGCTTGCCAGCATCCTGCTGTGGGATGAAACATATCCCTTACTATTCCTATCTCACTCTTCATGCCTACACAGGGACACTCCAAACTGTGTTTTATTCAACACCTCCTTCTAAACCTTCTAGCGGTGCTTGGTGTGCTTGTCAGGACCTGCCCTGTGTGGGAGGGGTAACAAGTCTGGTCTTCACACTAACAACACCTGGCCCCTGAGCAGCAGAGCAGCACTGTTGCTTCACTGGTGCCATGCTTCAGTTCCTAAAACGTGATGGTTACTGGTGTACTGATACTTCCGTGTTTCCTTCCAGGGGTTTGAACATGTCTGAGTTTGTCTGCGACCCAAGAGCAGGCTCATACGTGTATGACCTCATTGCAGTTTCCAATCACTATGGAGCCATGGGAGTGGGCCACTGTGAGTAACTGCTGCTGTGTCCTTTGTGTGCAAGGAAACATGGGCAGAGGGGTCATGGGAGGGCTCTGCATTGGGACACCTGCAATAGCCCTCACCAAAGGTGTCTAGTCCAAAACTTACCTGTGTTCTGTATGCAGGCGACTATGATACTGGGATCCTGTTAGGATATGGAGGGCAGATAGGTAGCAGCACTTTGGCTTGAGGTCTGACTGATGCCTGTGGGACCCTGGTTAGCAGTCATTAGTTTTTGTGATGGTGTTCCCCAGTTTATGAGTGGAGCCAAGATTTTTCAATGCTGAACTGGAAATTGAGACACTGGCTTGACAATAGAATGTCTCCACCTTGGCACTGGTAAGGACTGACATAGGGAAAATGTCATTCATCAGAAGAAAAACCCACTTGTATTCAAGTTTGATATGTGATGAGTCTGTGTATCTGTCACTGGTTTTGCTGCAGCATAGATGAGAAGTGTCTGTAGGTGAGTTCCCTGTATCAGGTGTCCGTGCAGATTCATGTTGTAGGTGACACTTGTGAAACCAGCCAGAAGCAATTTGCCATGAGAGGATGATGAACTCCTGTTGCTGAAGGGGCTCTGAGGTTGGAGATCAGTCACAGAAGTCTTGGCTTGAAGAGATGTTGAGGGACTTCTAAATTCCTTATTGAGCGAGGACTTCTGCAAGCGCTAGATCAGATCCCTCAGCAGTAGAAAACTTCTCTTTCAAGTGAAAATGCAGCGTCTTAAACTGTGTGTGTTTGGGAAAACTCTGACTCAAGGGCAGTGAACGAAGTCTGCTATTGTTTTTCCCTAAGTTTCTTTTTCATGTATGTCAGCTGTCAGGGATAAATAAGCCTGGTGTGTCGAACCTGGTCCTGGACTAGCTGGGCCAGCTGGCATGTTGTAGAAGATGCTTAGGTTGGTAAACTAGGCTTGGCGTAGGTAATGCCAAAGCTGGCTCCTGGCCTCCCATGCACACGTGGTTGGAGTCCCGAGCGTCCCAGGGGTGCATTCCCTGCCGGCCTTCCCCGGAATGCTGAGCTGCAGTTTCTCCCCCTGACAGACACTGCCTATGCAAAGAACAAGGTGAACAACAAGTGGTACTACTTCGACGACAGCAGCGTCTCGGTGGCTTCAGAAGACCAAATTGTGGTGAGTATTTGGCTTGAGGCTGTTCCAGGTCTATGCTGAAAGTGTGGTTCTGTGCTTTGGGCATGACATTCCAGCCAAGCTGCGTGGATGGTTTCAGATGGGTTTTCTTTTTGTTCGGTAGACAAAAGCCGCGTATGTGCTGTTCTATCAGCGCCGAAACAGCGAGGAACATTCTGCCCCCTCTGCTCCCCAAGAAGAGTGTGATGGCATGGACACCAACTAAGCACCACCTCCAGCACTTGGCTACCGTGATAGTGGTTGCTCTTGTAAAGCAATGCCTGAGGCGCCTGAACATTTTTCTTCCTTCTATAAGGGTCAAGCAGAAAATCAAGCACTGAAAGATTCAGTGCTGGGGGTTGCAGAATAGCACTGAAGAGCCAGGAATAGGTGCTGACACTTGGGTATTTAGAGGCCAAAAGTAATACATATTGGAGCTTCAATAAAGTTCTTTTTAAAATCTGGCTGAGCTGTGTGGCTAGAGGCAGGGGTTGGGGCTGTGGTTCTTGGGCTGAGGGTTGTAGCTGGGGTTGGGAGAGGACGGCCTGAGCTATAGGCCAGGCAGAGCTGAGCCTTGCAGGGGCCCGTGGAGGAGAATGGTGGGTACGATTCTGTGAATCGGCATTGGGGCTTCCTGCCAACTCTCTGGTGTTGCTGTTGGGCCCTGCTTGTGTCAGGGAGGCCTCCTGCACCCTTTCTGGAGCTCAGTTCAAATCTTTGTACATCTGGTTTGTTGCATTCTCTCCCCCTGTACCTTGGTCCCCCTGGCAAAGGAACAAACATTTCTCTTGCATGCATCCTTTCACTGATGCGTTTGAGGCTCTCGTGGGACAGTTTTGACTCAGCATTTTTCATGTGAACACTGAATCCAGTGATGCAGGAATCTTGGCCAGAAGTGAATCATACCTACCTATGGTGTGGCATATGTGCAGGCTGATCCCCATGGAGATGCAGGATAGAGATGCTCTGGCTCCTGTTCTTCTGCAGAGAAAATAACACCCATAACACCGATGATTTCTTGTCCTTTCCATCTCCTAAACCCCTCACTTCCAGGCTGCTCTGTAAGCACTTTTCTGCTGCCAGCATTTCTCCTATGGTTTGTGCAGTGACAGCATTTTTATCCTTCTTTCACTCATTTTTGTCTCCAGCCAAGCTCAGCACTGTGTCCCCAGAGCTGTCACCTGTAAGGGTGATAGCTCAATGCAATGGATTGTGTGAGCTTTCAGCCTTTTCTCTTGCAGCTTTGGGTTTTTTGGACTGCTCTTTCAGCCCTCCTCCACCCTTGAGTGCTGCCTTTTATATCCTCACCTGATCACCCTCTGTGGGGCTGCAGGTGTGGTAGTCCTGTCCCAGGTCCTGTTTGCCTCTGCTGCTCAGTGGTTCTGCTCCATCCTTTTGGCACAACTGGCAAATGCTCTTCCCTCTGTCCTCCTTTATTGTCTGTGTTGCTTTTAGGACTCAAGTCCAGCTTTCTTCTTGAAAAGAGACTCCTGTGAGTCTCAGTGGAGAACTGGTCTTCCATGTGAAAAATGGGAAAAAAAATCCAGACCCTTAGCCTGTATCTTTTAGGGACAGATCTAGCTCAAGGCAGTGAAGCAAACAGGAGGGTTTTTCCTTCTTGGATCCCAGTGTGATGGCAGAATGAAAGGCTGAGACTGGCCATCACCTGCTTTTTGTTCCCCCTGGAATATGTGCTTGCAGCCACCGTGGCTTCAGTGCTGACCATCACCTTCTCTTCTGGTGGTCAGCAGCGCTCATCCATTTAACTCCAAACTCGCCAGCTCAGCCCCACCTTTCTGCAGCTCCTGGCAACAGGCCCTGTAGGAAATTGCCGTGTGCCTGTCCCTGCACCCTGGGAGGGCAGCCCCAGGCAGCCCTTTGCCAGGGCACTGGAAGGTGATGGAGAGGAGGAGGGGGCATTGTCTCTAGCTAGCATGCTACTGATGTGATTCTTCTTTGTGGAATTTTGCTTTCAAAGCATTAAAATTTGAATTTTGAGATCACAATTGCTTAGTTGCTTCTGCTGTTTTGTTTTATTTTTGTTTTTGCAACTCTTAATATTGTAATTTTTTTCCTTATTACTGAGGGGAGCATGCAAAAGGCAATTTTTAAGCTGTAGCACTGCACTGAAATTACTCTAATCAGCATTTTTTTGTTTTACCCTGAAAGTAAGTAATGTGGGCATTCCAAAATGGGGAATAGAGGAAAGGGAGGACAGTAAAAGACCTTTTTAAAAGAGAAATCAATCTGAAATAGACTTTGTTCTCTTCCTTGCCTCCCTACCTGTGCTGACACTGAGAAATGCATCCGTGGGGCTCAATCTCAGATGCTGAACAGACTCTGTTGTACTGCAGAACAAGTGGCCCAGCTCTGCTTTCTCTGCCTCTGAGCTGCTGGGCTTTGGCTGGTGTGTGTGTGCTGTAATACCAGACTGTTTTTTAGACTAGCACTTTGTAAGTGGCTGGCTCTGTTGTACAAAGAGGAAAATTAAAGAGTGGTTTGCACTGAAACTGGGTTCTGTTGTATTTTCAGCTTTTATTATGTGGCCTAAGACTGCTGGTTGTGGGGATGCCTGGTGCTCTAGGAGTAATTTGGGCTTGGGAAGGGCAAGTCCTGCAGAGCCAGTTGGGATCTGGGAGAAAATCAGCTGTTGAGGGCACAGCTGTGCACAGCTGAGGCTTCAGTTTGCTCCAGGGTTGCCTTTTCTCCCCACAGAGCTGGGTTGCTGGTACCTGTGCTCTAGCAAAGCTGTCCTTGGTTTTTTGTGCACTGGGCAGCCTCAGCTATGGTTTCATCCTTCCTCTTCCTCTGCACGTCCTGGTCTTCTTCTGTCCATTTTATCCAGGGGTATCAGGGCTGCCTGTGACTGTGCCACTGAGGTGGTTGTCCCGCAGTCTCTGTAATTTCCTCCTCAAGGCAACCTGAACACATTTGTGAGAGCAGGCTTGAAAAAGCTGAGGAAGTGCAATGGGCTTGTGTGTGGGATTGCCCAGTCTTGCAGGCCAAGGTGGGCTGTGAAGCCCTCATGAGAAGGTTGGAAGATTTCATGCCACAATTACAGTGTAAGAGCAGAGGAGCTTGATCTCAGCTGGAGCTCCTGAGGGTTAATGAGCTTTAATGTAGAACAGCAGCTGCTGAGCGTTGCTGTGAAGGGCTGCCCTCCAAAGCATGGTGTGAAACCCAACGTGGGAAGAAGGGAAAGCAAAGGGGCAGTTTCCCTGTTCACTGGGAAGATTATTTGGTGAGAACAGAGAATCAGTGTCACAGTCCTGGCTCAGCTCCCACTTTGAAGAGGATGTGCACTTTCACCCTGAGAAAAAGGTGCTCAGAATAAAGAATGGGGGAAAAAAACCCCAGACACGGAATATGGAGGAGCTTCTTTTTACAAAGCATTTTTCCAGACTGGGACTGTTCTCCCTGGGGAAGAGCTCAGAGGAGCTTCTGCAGAAGGATGAGCCAGGAACAGTTGCTCCCTGTTCTCTACAGTGCAAGGTGGGCAGCTTAAAGCACTTATTATCCCCACCTGGCCTGCTAAACAACAGCCAGGCACCCTTTGGCAACTCCCTGCTGTGCGGGTGGCAGGCAGGGAGGGCCTGTGTGGGAACTCAGGTGCTTACAAATGGGCTTGGGAAGGATGAAATTAATGGGGAAATAGTGTGTGTGTGTCCTTGGGCTCAAATCAAAGTGAGGGCACTGCAGTTCAGAACATGATGTTTTTCTTTTATTCTCAGCCTTGCTAAAATACATTATACAGTTTTAGGTAACATTTCTTCTCAAATAACTTTTACAAGAAGAGACAAAAGCATACTCTCAAATTCAGAAGATGGAGGTCTGAAGTTCTTCCTTAAACATGCCTTCAAAATGGAGATCCTTTGCCATGAGCTCTTCTTCTACATCTTCTAAGGCCCACTGATGATCTGTCAATTCTAAGGCTTCCCATTCCGTCTGCATTGGCAGTGAACAGAAGTAGAGAAGGAAAAGCAACACAGGATTAGTTAGACAAGAACTACACAAAGCAGTGCTTGCTTTAAAAACTGCTACAAACACCAATTTCTATTAAAAACCTGGCAATCCTGTCAACTTTCTGAAATCAGTGGTTTATGCTTCATTAGATGTTAGTTGGTCAATACAAATTGCATCACAGAAATTAGAAAAACAATGTACATTATCTACTTTCTGCCAACCCTCTACCCTTCTGGAACAGTCCATTGCTTCTGTAACAGCCAGTTCTGTTCTGGTGGGTCCAGTGCTTTGCAGTGAGTTAATTCTTTAGTTCAGAGTTACTTGATAACAACAGGTCAGAGGCACCTGACCACAGACTTGTGCACAAAGCCTGCAAAAAAAGTCACGTGATGCCCAGCAAGAGATTTGTATTTCGTGGTCAGAACACTTCTGCAATATGGGCTTTTCCCCTTTTGTTCCTGCTGGAGCATGCAGTGGGTTTAGGTCCCTGCAAGGCTGAATGAAGTGCTGTGGAGAGCCAGTACTGGCTGGAATTGCACCTCAGTTCTGACTGTGACAGAACACCCACGGCTCCAGCACAGCTGCCAACTGCAGCCATCCTCTTCCCTGGCTGAGCCTCTGCCTGGGTGGTGTGCGATTTTTTTAACCAGGAAGGTTACTGAAAACAAACTGCAGGAGCACACCATCCCACCTTCCCAGGCAGCAGGTTATGTGTGGCTAAACCTCTTCTAGAGTACACGAAAACAGAAAGTAGGTCTGTCCTTTGTGCATTAATCTGGGCTGTGAAAGGCAGAGGCAGGCTAACAAACAAGTGCCTATGGAAAGTGCTTTAGGAGAACTTCAAGACAGTCAAATCCTGGTGGATTTTCCACTGAACTGACTTGCTTACTTGATTTGCTTACCCAAGTTTCATCAGGTGCCTGCTGGACTCATGCTCAGCTGCACTATTAACACAACTTTTGGAGAGCCAGCTTCTGCTTTGGAACTATATCTCAAGGTAAAAAACCCCCTCTTCCTCAGCAAAAGCAGAGGATGGGACATAAATTCAGCTTTTGTACCAGGAATGACTGATCTGTCAGGTTTACTGCAGGGTATTCAGGCTCTGCCAGACCCAGAGCCACTCCCACAGCCTTCATAAGCTGTCAGCTCTAATTTTAGGAACAGGAATCCAGAGCAATTCCCTTACTCGACAGAGGGAGAAGATGAGTTGCATGCAGCCTACAACCCTGCAAGCTCACACAAACAGGAATGCAGGTAGGAATACTGTACCTTAAACGCTTTGTTAGTATCTGCTGGCATGGCCATTGCTGCCCCTGTCATTTGTTCTTGCATCACCCTGGACTGATCTGCAGCTAGAAATGAGAAATGAGAGGTTGATTTCTGTTATTAAACAGCATTCCCTGGAGCACGGTGCCACTGGGAAGGTTTTTATCTAGAGATGAGAACATTGCAGCAACACCCAGAATGCAATACTGCCGTGCCAGAAGGAGTCCTCACAAGACATCTTGCTCCCACCTGCTACATCTTAGCCAGATTTACATAAAATATGCAGTAAAATTGAGGAAAATAGTTTTGCACGTTCCCAATGCACATCTGTCCTGCCCCACATCTAACATTAAGAAATCTTTGCAGTTTTCCTTAAAACCTTGCTAGAAATAAAACAAGCCCAAGCACAAAACTTTTGCACACTGATTTGATGGGAAAGAAAGCATGGGTTAACAACCATGGAAGTTTATGAGCCAGTGGCTGGTGCAGGAGATTTGGGTACTTGCTGCAGGTGATGTCAAACCTGGCCCAGGGAGAGTAAGTAACCTCACAGAGAGGAGAGAGCCATTCAAGAGCTTTTTGGCTGGAAACTTAGAAATCTTTTCCCCAGCCCCCCTCAGATGACATCCCGTGGAAGGAGAAGCCAGTTTCCAGAAATGACAAGTGCCTTACCATTATCTTGGCCCAGGATGAGAGTATAAATGCTTCTGAGTCCAAACACATTCAAGAAGTACCAGGAAGCAGAGCTCACCCTGACAAATCAGAACAAGCACAGTTGTTTGTCAGCTCAAAGCTGGCTCATGACCTCATTCCAACAGCACACACAGACCATCCAAGGGTTATTAACACATTCAGCATTTTCCAAGTGGGAATTGGACCTTGCTTGCTGAGGACAGGGGCTTACCAGGACGCGTCTAAAGTGAGCAGCTCAATTCCCTGCTGCAACATTGGCTTAAAACGCAGCGTCAGAGGAAATGGGACCTTTGCTGCAGGATAAAGAAAAAAAAAAGCCCAGTTTCACAAAGTGACACTGCACGACTGCAAAGCACTGGGCAAAGTGAGCAGGTAGTTCTTTTATTACATCTAATGTAGTCTGAGTGGTGTGACGTGCATAATAAAAAGTTAACTTGGATTTTTGAAAAAGCTGCAGTTCTGTATTCATTTTAATATGAAAAGACTTTCTGAAACCTAGTCAGATGACCAAACCCTCATAGGTACTACTTCAGTGGCTGTGAAAGGGAAAGAAACAGTTATCACATAAACAGTATAGAAAAAACGCCCAGAACTATGAATTTAAGTATTTTTGATGTGTACACTCCACACAGTAACCAACTCCCTGGACAGGTTCAAAGGAGAATCTACTCATATCAACCTGAAGTTTAGGCAGTTTTAGTAAAATACTGGTTTTGTCATTACAGTTGTTCCTGAGCTATTTTCTTTGAGACCGTGGCCAACACTCTCAAAATAATTTTCCCCCTCCTTTGCAATGGGACAACCAAATCTGTGCAGTTCATGGAGTGAAGAGCAGCAGTGCCACAAGCCAAATTGATGCTGCTTCTAACAGACTGCTCTCAGGTTGAGGAGCAAATCTCTGATGCAGCTCAGACCCTCAAAGTCATCTTCAGAAACACAGCCAAACCCATGTTATTCCAGACACTTACTTGTGACAAATCCTGAAAATGTCATGTTGATCCAACCACCAATGAGGATCATAGGCAGAACATTGGTTACATTCCCTTTCATCATATCTGTCAGCATGGTAGGATCTGCAAATCATAGATTGGATGTGAAGCAGCAGCATATCACAATAAAAGGAAACAAATTGTTACATGTCAGCTAATTTAATTAAGAAACTGCATGAGACAACAGTCCTATCCCAGTATCTATAATTTCCCATTGCTGACAATACTTTGCAAAATGAGATGAGCAGCCAGTGTGGTGGTGGCTGCTGCCACAGGGGTGTTGTGCTCTGTGCTGTGTCTGACCCCATCCCTTGCCCTGGATCTCTGAATTTGCTTGACCCCTCTGTGAGCTGACCTGGGTAGAAGAAGGACGACAAACTCCTATTTTGCTGTATACATTAGTTAAATTAAATCGCTTTAGAGAAGATCCTGCAGGAGCTGGGGCAAAACACTGGCAAAAGGAGACGAGTGAGAGCAGGACTTCCTACTCCTGGCTACCCTGAGGAGGTCAGGTCTCCTGAGATGCTGCAAGCAGCTCAAGGCTGAAGTTAAGCAACATGAAGTGACCTAATGTGTTGTTACCCAAGAGAGGGATCTCACTCCCCCCCCACAAATACCCAGCTGAACAGTCCCACCCCTCCCTCACACTGCCTGAGCTCCCTGCAAAGCTGATTCACCTTCCACCCTCGGCAGACACTGACAGGTTTTTCTACCTGGCTGCAGTTAGGGTGCCTTAACATACCTGTCATTGGTGAAGGAGGCACTACCTTTCTTTTTGTTTTCTTAAAAAATCCATCCTCGGGGTTATTAAAAAAATATTTCCGGGACAGAAAAGACTGAAAACAGAAAAAGACAATGCCAACACCATAAGAAGTAAAAGGACAGAAGCATTAGTTCTTGCTCAGACATTCAGACATCTTGTGAGTTCTTTCACAACACACCTTTCTTGGATAGCTGCCTCACTGCCCATGTGTTCTAAAGCTCCAAGTTTTTCTGCATCCAGAGTACTAGATCTCTGGCTTTTTGAATTTTTTAAACAAATTACAAGAATTCTCTGAAGAAAAACCCATGTTAATAAAAGAGCATTTAGGGTTTTGTGCAAATTCTTTGTGCTGGTTGAGTACCAATACTAATACATGGACCATTTTCACTCTCCCAACTGACCTCTGGATTTCACAAAATACACATTCGGAACCAACAGAGCCAACATGAGCGATGGATTTTTAGTTTAGCAAACATTTCAGCTGACATTGTATGACCACTTTGTTATCCCAAACTTGTATTCCATCCCTGTGTGCTTGCTGGCAGATACTAAACACGACCGTTTGGAGGCACATCTCATGTCAGCATGCAGCTAAAACACCGAGCAGAGACAGCTAACATAAATGTCAGGGAAAAGACATATACAGCGGTCCTGTGTCCAAGATTCCTAAGAATCTACACTCCTGGACACTGCCCTGGCCCAGGGGTGACCCGGCAGCGTCCGACGCCGCGGGCCCTTGTGGGCGCTGCTCCTCCCGCTGCACTGCCCGGACAGAGCCCCGCGCTTTGTGCTGCTTTCCCAGTCACCCTCTTTGTAAAGCCCCAACCGCGCAGCTCCGCACCTGCTTTGGAATGTATTTTCCATTTTCCCGAAGGACTCTGCTCCGGATCAGGACTTGGCTGGAAGAGAGACACGTGGCGTTAGCGGGCCGGGCCGGGGGTAGCGGGGGGCGGGCGGGGGTGAGGCGGGCCCTGACCTGTCGGACACCTGCTCCTGCGTGAGGCGCTTGTCGCTCTGGAGCAGGATGGACACGTAGTGCCGGATCATGCCCACGAAGAAGGTGATGAAGACGATGGGCAGCACCACCCATAGCCGGATGTTGGAGTCCAGCAGCAGCTCGGGCTCGCTCATCGCGGCGGTGCCGCCTCGGGCCCGGCTCCGGCCGACACCGGGCCGCCGCCGCAGGCCCCGCTTCCGCTTCCGGGACTGGCCCTTCCGCCGCCGGCGGAAGGCGTCAGCGCGCGCCGCTGGCGGGAAACTCGAGCGCGAGTGGCGGGAGNTGAGGGGACCCGCAGGGCGAGAGACGGTGAGGGGACAGTGGGGTGTCGTGCCCCGCCCGGAGAGGACGGGACAGGACGGGAGGTGTGCTCGGCTCGGGTCAGCTCGGGTGAGCTCAGCTCAGGTGGGTTCAGGTGAGATGCACTGAGCTGAGCTGGGGAGGGGTGAAACGGCCGCCTCAGGCACTGCCCAGCCTTTGGCAGTAGGTGCGATGGAGAGGGGACTCTCCACTGGCGACACAGCACGCCTGGCTGGGCTGTCAGGCTGCGCCTCGCACGCAGAACGGAATCACAGCATTGTTAGGGCTGGAAGGGAGCTCTGGAGATCACCCGGTCCAACCCCCCTGCAAAGGGAGGGTCACCCAGAGCAGGTGACACAGGAACGGGTCCACGTGGGTTTGGAATGTCTGCAGAGACGGAGACTCCACGCCTTCCCTGGGCAGCTGTTCCAGTGCTCTGCCATCCCCAACATAAAGTTTTTTCTCATGTTGAGGTGAAACTTCTTGTGTTTATTTTTGGCCATTGCTCCTTATCCCGCTGCTGAACACCACTGAAGAGAGTCTGGCACCATTCTCTTGGCACCTGCTTTTCAGATATTTATACACCTAAAACAGCTGTGCAAGGGTCATTGCACATTTGTATTTCAATTGTTCCACTTCCATGCTGATACTTTAAGTAACTCATTTTACTAGCCTCTGCCAAGCAATTGACATTTAGAGTGAGATGCACACACAGCTTTTTTTAATAACCTTTAAGTTTTAAAGGTGAGTTGAGATTTCTTTTTTCTTTTTAATGGCTGCCACCCCTCAAAAGAGGATGGGTTAGATGGAGGTTTGTGCTGACAGAGCTCATTGGCCACGATACCTGCTTAGGGAAATGAACAGGGTCTGAATGAAAGGCCAAGCTTTGTTTTATGAGGAACTGAATTTTAGAAAAAATTATGCATTGTGCTATTTAAATATGACAAGCTCTAAGATTTCAATCTACACAGCAGAAAAATGTAGTGTGATATTGGTTATCCAGGCAATCTTTCTTTAAGCTCTCTCAATTTCTGTTGCATTCCCTTTTGCTATTAGTATGTATACTAATACATTATAGATCTGCTTTAAAAAGAGATGAATTAAATACTTGTCTTTTTCCTGCTTTTTTTTAGGCAACAACAAAGATTTTGTAACCATGGTTTCAAAAAGGAAATTGTCAAAAGTTGATGCTTCTGAAGAGAGCTGCAAGACAGACTTGCCAAGTAGGTGCTTGGGTATCATCTTAGTGGGGTGGAGACCCATTAATAGAGGCAACAGCTGCCCAGCAGGGACAAGGCCAAAACGGCAGTTTTGATAATGCTGATTGTTAATGACACTGTTGATTTTTTATACATTTGGTGCAGAATGTCTTGTTTTCTCAGAAACTAAGAAGTCACGGGTTTCGGATAAGGAAAACACCTCTGCCTTCTGTGGATTGGAGAATGAGGGAATCTTTGAAGAGCTCCTTAGGACATCAGGAATTGTGCTGAAAGCTGGGGAGGGACAGAATGAAATAGGTACGAGTTTAACACTTGCTCTTTCTGCTTTTAGATCAAAACCTGCAAGGATGGCTGGTACAAAGTAAAGATGTGTTTTACTTGCAGGACAAAAGTACTTGAGACAGCTTGTTCCAAAATTCAAGCAAACCTTCATCTGGCCTCTTATTTGTTATGTGCTTCTTGTTCCTGCTGAACTCATTGCATCACCTAAACTCATTATACCAGCTCTTTGGGTGTACACCTGTTAAGTCTAAAGGCTTCTGAAAGATTACTGGAGGTATATAGAAAGATATTGGACTGCATCTATGATTACAGTATTGAATTGCAGCGGCAGGAACTCTGAAATGGGAAAACAAACATGGCATTGTTGCCTTTCAGCTCAGAGAAGGCCTTCCTGTATTTATCCTCTTCAATGCCATTCTCAGCCCTGACTAGAGAAAGCAGAAGGGCTGATTCCACTCAGGCTTTTGTCAACTGGGCTTCTCAGTAGAGCATATGCAGAAATGTTGGTGGATGGGCTTGAGAGCTTGTACTTGGTGTAGCTGTTGTGATGTTGTGTGGACAGACTGTGTCTCGTTCTTTAATTCCTTTCTAACCTTTCTCCTTAGCTGTTGATCAAATGGCTTTCCAGAAGAAGCTCCGCCTGGCCCTGGAGAAGCACCCTACTTACCCAGCTGTAAGTAACTTTGGCAGGAGCCACCTTTAAAGCTGAGTAGCAAAAGATGCAAATGCAGCTGCCTGTCCCTGCTAGTCCTATACAAAAGTGTGCTACACAGCACTGTGTCTTGGATTTCTGTGGTCCCCATTGTCCAGTTCTCTCACTGTTGCTGTTCCAGCCTTTTAATCTCACTGTCCTGCTGACTGTGCCCTGTCAAAGTAATTTTCATTGGCAATATTATTCAATAGACAAAGACTCTTACACAAGATATATCACTTGTGTAGCTCTGTGGTGGAAGCTGGTTTTGGTTTTGTGTTGGGTGGAGCTGGCAGCATTAAAACTGCCATAATGTGGTGCTCCTCTCCAGTCAGCAAGTCCAGGGTGAAAGTCCTGAGGCTAGTGATTTGACTGCAAATGTTTTTTGGGTGCAGCTCTCGTCACATTAAAGGTTGCTATCTCAGCTGAACAGGAAGAAAGGCAAAGCCTTTTAAAATCAAAGCAAAATGCGAGACACTTGCTTTAGAGTTATTTTGTGGAACAATTAGTGTTTCCTTCTGGAAATGTTCTAGACTAGCATTCATTTATTATCCAGCTTTCCTTCCATCTGTCTGCAGTTCCCTAGTTAGCTCTTCCTGGTTCTCATCATCTGCTTGCAAAATGCATCCTAAAGGACACAGTTGACTGGAGTGTCCCTTCAGGGTGGCTAACTTCTCTCTGCTTTGCAGGTTGTGAAGCAGTTCATCAGCGGCCTGGAATCTCACATCAAGGACAGGAGCCAGTTCAAGAACTGCCTCTTGCCGTGCACTCCTGTACGGACTGAGGGGTCGAGGTAGAGAAAATGTATTTTGCCTTCCCCTTCAGTCAGAGCCAGTCTCTAGTTATGTCCTGTGGCATTGGCCAGAGTGGAGGGAAAGGCTCGAGCTGATGCACACCAAGGCAGGGTGGCTGGAGTCGTACATTCCTGTTTAATAGCAGTGAGTTTAGAGTGTTAAGTCACAGAGTTTACTTTCTGGCACACACTGGACTCCGTGGCATTGTATGGGAGGAACTAAATACTGTGAAAAAAATTTGACAGGGCTGGTGAAGGTCAATTCCTTTTTGAGATTTTTTTTCCCCAGGAGATACAGCTTAACTACAGACTTTGACATTTCTAGTCTTGTAGAGAGTGAGCTGGTTCAGAGCTAAAGAGCAGTTTTAAATCTTTTCACGTGTGTCTGTGATTACCACGTGTTACCTTAAGTCACTGTATGTAGTTTTTTAAAAAACAGTCATGAAAAGAGCTACAGTGTGTTCTCCCAACATGTTTTTGAAACAACTGTGGTGGAATCTTTCATCTTGCAGGAATCTGGTGCACTCGTATTGTGAAAGCCTCATTAAACTGCTTCTTGGGATTAAGATCTTACAGGTATGGGCACTTGAGCTTGCTCTTTACAATGGTTTTGATTGTAGGGAACATTTTGCTTACATAAGTAAAGGATTAATAGAACTGGTTTTGAGGCAGGTGAGGCTGCATCTGGAATAGTGTCCAGTTTGTTGTTTCTGTAGGGACACAAAGATGCTTAGGGCCTGAGACACAGGGAACTGGGTTTGTTCAGTCTTAAGAGAAGATTAAGGGAAATTTCATGGTCTTCAAATACTGGGTTGAAAGGTGTAGGGAACACAGAGCCAGACTCTTCTCAAAGGTGAACAGGGGCAGAATGACAGATGATGGCTCAGGTCAACCATGGGAAATTCTGATGAGATAAAACCACTTCCACTGTGGAGAATGTGTGGTTTAAGTGCTAGAACTGGGCACTGTTTTTAAAATTGTCTTAAGTTGATGCTTTAGTTTTCTTTGTGGTGAAAAGCAACTCAGCTGGGTCTGAGAAGGAGAGGTTCATTGGTCCAGAGGAATTGTACATCCTGCCCATATGCTCTGATTCTGTTGGGTTATATGGGTAGTTCATATCACCCTCTGAAAAGTGGTTTTCACTTCTTAGGCTGTGTGCCTCCTTTCTGGCATTAGGCAAGAGATTTCTTATACAGGAAATATTTTTATTGAGCCTTTTGAGTATTTTATTCTCTGTGTATATTTCATCTTTTGTGAAAGGTCAGTTTTGGTGGCAATACCACAGTACAACCAGTAAATCACCCTAACACTGGTTTTTTCCTTTCTTTCAGCCTGCTGTCATAACACTGTTGTTGGAAAAGATCCCTGAATTCTTTTTTGACATGTGAGTATAAATTGGCTTCTCTCTGCCTTGAAGTTAGATTTCTTTTGGACAATCAGCAGCTGTTTGACTTTAACTGTTACTTCAAATTTACCTGAGTGGCAGTTTGCACTGATGTGGGTTTTTCCTTCATACCTGTGTAAAATAATCTGCGAGGTACCATGACCTTAAATCTGTGAGTCCATAAAGCTGAAGACAAATTTCTAGAAGGTGAAATGCAGACATTGTGCATTGATTGATTGTGCTTTTTGCAGCTATTGTCACAAGCTTAGGAATTGTTTCAGCAGAGGGACTACATAGTGTCTCATCATTTAGAAAAAAAATGCAAGTGGCTGCTGGCAGAGTTTTAGGAGGCTGTGAGATGCAAACAGATTTCCTTTTAAAAGTGCAAGTTGTGAAACAAGACAAATTGAAAGTGCATCTCTTCGATTTTGAACGAAGAACAACATAGTGGAGTGAGAGATCTTGAGGTGTAACACAGGCAATACTTGACCACCTAAGCTGTTCTTCCTGTGCCCTGGATGCTCACTACAGAGTTAGTGGGGCAGGCCAAGGGGCAGAAAGAAGCTGAGGCTGTTCCTGCTACAGTTTTTGTTCCACTGCTGGAGTACAGGATACAAGTGCTGTAGTCCAAGAAATTGTATCAGACTGAAATCTTGTTTGAGGAGGGTTTAACAATCACAAGGGATAGAAAGTCACAGGGTCTGAACTGTTTTCACCCAAGAATTCGAAAGGATCTTGGATGTAAAAATTGGTAAGCTGTTAATTGTGCTGTGAATCCTTTGGGAATTCTGAAAAATGGATGTTGTTACACTTGTCTCCTATCAAACTGTAAGAAGAGTGAAGTTCTTTCTATGTATTAATGACCAGTTAAGAATGGGGTTAGTTGGTCTTGCTGACCAGCAGCAAAGCTTTTGAGTCTGTAGGTCTGTAACCTGTGTGTCCTTTTCTGCTGTTTCAGTGTGGGCACCTTTGGAACAAATTTCCCCCGGCTCATTGTCAATCAGTTTAAGTGGCTTGACAGGCTCCTTGACAGCCAGGTGGGTACCAGAGCTGCAATCACGTGGATGCTTTTTCCAAACAACTTCTGGAATGCCTCTCAGGTGGGATTAGATGAATTATTGTGCTGATGAGAACTGATGTTGTCTTTGTATTCACATGGTGAAGGAGAGATTAATTTTTTTTCTGTTTAGTTATGATTGTCTTGAGTGACTTTTGAACTTCTTTTACTATTTTTCTTCTTTCCTTGCTCTAAGTCATCTTGTACATAAATTTATTTCTGTGCATGTGTGTTCACATTTTAAAGCTGTTGTTGGTAGGAAGTTACAATCCCCTCTTGTTTAATTTTAACAAGGTACTGGATACTTGCAACTGTCTGGGGATGAATTCTTTGTTCCTGCTCTGGTGATTCTTTTCCTAAGTCAGTCAGTCTGTGTGGGTTACTAAACACTGGGAAGCTTGTTGGGTTTCCCAGTTTCCTCTGCTCACCAAGATCATTATATCCTATGGGTAAAATACAATTGTTCCACAAAAGTCTATGCTCTGCTTCACGACTTCAGCAGGACGATGAGTTAAGAGACAGTTGGCATAAATCCAGGCAGATGATGTACTGAGGGACCTTAGATGCATAATATTGTTGTGCTGGGAGATTTGTGCATTTCACCAGTGCTCCTCTTGCCTGCAGGATCTTGTCAAGAAGTTAATGCAGATGGTCAGTGTCTCTCCAGTACCAATCCAGCACGATATTATCACCAGTTTACCTGAGATCCTGGAGGATTCCCAGCAAAGTGAGGTTGCCAGAGAGCTCAGGTACAGATGATTTGGTTGGGAGGCTTTGTTTTGTTTTGTTTTTTCCCCCTTGCACTTAGCAGAAAAGGACAAGGTGCATTAATGCAGGTTGCTCTGGGAATGACTGGAGTATTAGGACAGCAGTGTGTTCCAGTTAACTGCAGCATTTGGGGACACCGACCACTGGCTTAGGACATTCCATTTGTGCTGTTATGCTCTAAAGGAGAGCACAGGCAATCCAGCAAAAGACATTGCATTTAGACAATGCTCCAAAACTGCTTTTATCTAAATAATTATTAAACTCTTGACCACCTACCTACAGCACGGGTAGCATCCAGTTAAGTACTCACTACCTCTGCTGGATAGTCTATGATCAGTCACTTGGATGTTATTATTGACAACTTCTGATTTGTCTTGGATTCTGCTGTGGTAAGAATCAACATGGTTTTTATTAATAAAAAAAAACCCCAAACCACACATAACACAGTAAATGTGTATATGAAACAGAACTTTCTGGCTATTTTATATACTTTTCTCAAGCATATTTACTGACCCAGACAACTGGGGGACTTAATGCCAAGAGTTATCCTCCCAGGGAGCACTGCCTTAGGCTAGTCCTTACATCTGTCTTCTTTAATAATGTATTCATTTTACACAGTAATTTGAGTAGTCTAAGTGTTTTTTATTCTTATTATTACCCAGATCACTTACATTTCTGCTGGTGTTAATTATCATTGCAAACCTGTGATCATTTTTGCAGATTATTACTACAAGCAGTGCATCCTATTCCTTGTACGTTCTTAGAAGTAATTGTGACTTTGTTTTCATTCTCAGTTTACTGCCTCAGCTTCCAGATAAAAAAACTCCACACATTTTTTTAATGCTAATCAAACTCCTCAGACTTCTGTTTTATCTATTTATGTATTTTTAAAGCTGAGATCCAAACAGTATCAGCAAGGCATATTTATTTCTATATTCTCAATAGCCTCTACCCTTTTCTGATGTGGAAAACAACTTGTAATGAATTAGGGAGCATAGACAGTTACCAGAATGCTGAAGATGAGGTGTTTTTCAACTAACACAATTTAATACAACTTCTTTCTAGAGAAAGTTTGTAAGAAAACTGAGATGTCAGCCAAGAATGATTACATGAGTTTTGGGGAAGTCCATGAAACTGTTAAAGACAGGTGCAGCTCTTATATGAGGAATAATAATTTAGGAAACAAGTTTTCCATAATGCCAGTGGCATATGTTGTTGTCAGTTTCAGAGATTTTTTTTTGCAGTGACCACAAAAACTACTGGAATCATACAATACACTAAAGATACATCCTTGGTTTTGTTAAGAGGACCATTTGTTTTCTTTTCCCTGTGTATCAGCTGCTTGCTAAAGCAGGGCAGACGACTGACAGTGCCAATCCTGGATGCCCTTTCTCGTCTGGATCTCGATGCAGAACTTGTGGCTGAGGTGAGAGCTTTTACTGAGCACTTCAGCAGACCCCAGCTCCTGCTTAGCAACATGAGAGCTGCAACTGTTAATACATTCCAAGTATTTTGCTAAATCTGACTCCTCTAGGCCTTCAGAAGTCCTGAGCTCCTGAAGTTGGAAAGACGTCAGAAGCTAAAGCTGGTTTTTGAAACGTGTATGAGGGGTTCAGTGAAGAGCAGAGAGAAGTTTTCTGAATGCATACTGCAACAGCCAGAAATTTCAATCACAGCTGGTTTAGCTAATGCAGAAGCACTTTGTGCTGCTGCAGTAAATTTTTTACTGCCTGTCTTAAACCTGCTTATTGTCAATATTTCATCTTTTTGAAGGACAGTGACCAGGCTAGATTGTTGTATTCTAAGGAAAGGCAGATTGGTGATTAAATAATTAAATAGGTTTTCTCTGCAGAATGCTGATAAAGGAGAAGAGATGATGATGTGCCTTGTGCTGTGGCTGCATTGCTTCACTTTTTGGATTTGGGCTTTTTATGAATAAAATAAAATTGGTTCATTTGAGGGCATTAAACAGTGTTTTACATAGTCTCAAAGGCTGGTGCTGCATAGCAGGCTGCACACCCTCCATGTGAAACCACCCTTTTGAAAGCCAGTTAAAAAATGATGGAGCCAAGCTCTTCTTGTTGAAGAGTGTTAAGGGACAGTGGCCACAATAGGAGGTTTTGGTTGGACATTTGGAAAAACAAATTAAGGTCTGCAGCATTGACATAAATTATCAAAGAGGTGGCAGGGATTGGAGGTTTCCTCCATCCTTGGATATCTTCAAGACTCAGCAAAGCCAAGGTGAATCTGATCTAGTACTGACAATATTCCTGCTCTGAGCAGAAGGCTGGACTATACGTCTCCAAGCATTCCTTCCCACTAACATAATTGTGTTTCTGTGAAGGGTTGTCTTCCAGCTGATGGAGTGTTGGTCTCTCCTCAGGTGCGACAGTCTGCCATGACCATTGTGCCTTCTGTAAAACTGGAAGATTTGCCTGTAGTAGTAAAATTCATCCTCCAAAATGTGAAGGCAGCAGATGCGGTAGAGGTACAGTATCTTTTTCATAAGGAACTGTGTGTTTTCCACGCCAGTGTGTGTTTTGACAGAGGGAAGTTGCTTCACACACAGAGCTCTATGTTTTTAATGTTTTCAAGTAAGATTTTAATATTGCCAGGGGTCAAAGCCAGCCTTGATGAGCTGTCAAACACATTTTTTTTCATATGTTGAGGAAGCCTCAGCCTAAGACAGATGAGGTTTGTGATCTGCCCAAACCTTTCAGGGAGACCCTTGTGAAAAAAAGTGTGCCTATGACATGGAAGCCAGTCTGTGCTGGTACAGTGCAATTCAACAGCAGTCAGATTGGTAAACTTGCATGTCCCAGAATTCCTGAGGCTGCCATATGTCTTGCTCAGCTGCTAAACAGAATAAAAACAGTTCACAGCAATGTAAAGCAAATATAGGTGGGAATTTCACAGAGTAGCTTTTAAAAAAATCTGCTTTCTGCAACATCATGACACGATGTGAAAAGTTTTCCTGGTTCATTTTCTAAGTTTAAAAAAAATTAGGTTTGGACGTGGTTAAGTACTTATGAATCTTACAAATATATGAGGTTTTTTGGTTTGTAATTTTAGGGTTATTATGGGAAATGGTTTTCTTTTCCTCAGCTTTTTCTATTCTTCCCTCATTTGTCACAGTGATTTGTGCATGGATTTGTGCTTTACAGGTGATTTCTGATCTTCGCAAGAACTTGGATCTGTCATCGTGTGTTCTGCCCCTGCAGATGCACAGTTCCCAGAAGAAGATTAAAAGCCAAGTCCAGGCCAGGTACTTAAACAGGTTTACCTGATTCTCCAGGGGTAGGATGAGACAAGAGAACTTAAACTCTCCCTCTTCTGGTGTCTCTGGCACAACTGGCTACATACATGAGCCTGATGTATCCTGTGGAAAGGCACAGACACCTTTATTCCTTCCTGCTTGATACTCATACAATACATTGGTCAGCCCTTGCCCAGCCAGCTTCTTCCCCTGCCGTGGATGTATTTCCTTTTGAGCCATCTGCACCCACGTCTGCACGGGGATAAACAACTTCATTTTTAATAATGTTGCTACCAGTTCATCTGTTTTAAGTTCCCTCCCGTATGTTTTCCATTGATGCTGCAACCTCTGTTTCCACCCTCTTGTGAAACTCCCTATCCTTGCCCAGAGCATTCCCTCTGGACAATGGCTGCTTTAAGTAACTGCTGTGTCTGCTGGGCTGCCTGGTTCCTTCTGTGACAGTATTTGCAGGGACTCAGTCTCCTCCTTTCTGATAATTTACAGTTCTTCCCTGAGCCAAGTAACCACCAGCCAGAATTGTGTGAAGCTACTTTTTGATGTGATCAAGTTAGCTGTGAGATTTCAGAAAGATGTCTCTGAAGCATGGATTAAGGTAAGATACGTGCTGTAGTCCTTGTTTCCTTATTTATTTGGGAGCCTTGATTGAGCCTGAGCCTTTCCTGTAATCAAATGTGGTATTAAAAGACAAATGTTAGCCCTTCATTTTACCAATACAGATTTCATTCTGCAAGAGAGGAAAAATGTATACCTATATATTGAGACTGAGCTGTGTGAAGCCTTAAGGTGCTTGAAAATGTCCTGCTGGAAATCAATATTGGCTGGTATTGTGCCAAATTTAATTTTGAATTGCATTTCAGTGTAAACCATGAGACTGTTTCTTGTTCTCAGTCTTTCATTACTCAGTACCTCAGTTCCTTTCTCAATCCTGATGTTATTTGAGTGTCCTTGAGCAAACTCAAATTTTAGCTATTTTTTTGAATGCTTTCTGGATTCTCTGTTGTTTGGCAAGATTCAGTTTGCTGACTTGGATAGGTATCCTGTTGTAGAGGTGAGAAGTCTGCGAGCAGAGTGTCACAGATTTTGGTGTCTGCCTTTTTTGATTTGGTTTTGGAATATAGTATTGTACTGTAGCTTAACAGCTTGCTTGGTTTTTTTCTCTCAGGCTATTGAGAACAGCACATCTGTGTCTGACCACAAGGTAATACTTCTGCTCTGTGAGTGTCCTCTTCTGCTGGTGTTCTCAAGGCTTTCTTCGTGGTTGTAGATGAAGAGATTTTTGTAGTTGGAGCAGAAACTGCCAGTGATGTTTCATGGGTGGTTCTTTTGGTATTGGACTTGTTCCGAGTATAACAACCATCCATTTTCTTTGTAACCCTTGGTTCATCCCTTCCTAATGTCAAGAGACAGAGTTATCCTGCTTTAATTCTGTCCTGTTGGACTCAGAAGGTTTTTCTGCAGTTGTGACTGTTGGGACTTTTTGAGCTCTTTTTTTCTTCTCAGTTTAGACTTCAAGTTTTGACTTGGAGTTATCTGGACTGTTTAATATTTCAGCATAGTGAGTGGTGGTTATTTTCTCTAAAAGGTTCTGGATCTGATAGTTTTGCTGCTAATCCATTCAACAAACACCAGGAACAGGAAACAAACTGAGAAGGTCTTGAGGAGCAAAATCCGATTGGGCTGCATGCCAGAACAGCTGATGCAGAATGCCTTCCAAAACCATTCAACGGTCAGTGCTCATCCTGCTTTGGGACTCTCTCTTTTGTTTCTCAAAGATCTTGTCAGATGATGATTTAGCCCTGTGCTGCATTAACTATACCTTTCCAGTTACGTACATGTACTTTTCTTTTTAAATTTTTGGTCCAGATCAGTGTCCCAAGGCACATGTCCTCTGTTGTAACTGTCACGTGGTTTTTTGGAGTTGAGCTTTCCTCAGCACTGAATGTGTTGAAAACAAGCACGATGTGTTGAAAACAAGCAACAGTAATCTCCTCTTTCATGGTGTCTGTATTTCAGGTTATCAAAGACTTCTTCCCTTCCATCCTAGCCCTTGCTCAGGCGTTTCTGCACTCAGTACACCCAGCTGTGGTCTCCTTTGGCAGCTGCATGTACAAACAAGCTTTTGCAGCCTTTGACTCCTACTGCCAGCAGGTAGAGTGTGATGGATGGCGGCTGTTTTATTTGGATTTGCACTTTGTTGTAGAGTGTATGTCATGATCCCTTAGGGGACAGGGTTTCAGGCAGTTGGAAGCCTTTGGAGGGAGGTCTGTGCCAAAGAGAGATGCCAAGAAGGAGATGGGCAACAATCACAGCAAGACTGGTAGCAAGTGACTCAAGCACAGAGACTGCTGTGATTATCTGTACTTGATCAACTTAGTTCATATGAGCAGAGCAAGGCAGATATTCTTCTGTTGACACTTCACTGTGGTTCCTTTGGTGGCTTTTTCCTCAGGAGGTTGTGACTGCTTTGGTGACTCATGTGTGCAGTGGAAGTGAGACAGAACTGGACATTTCTCTGGATGTGCTCACGGATTTGGTGGTGCTGCATACGTCCCTGCTGATGCGCTATGCCACCTTTGTGAAGGTATGTGCATTCCTGGGTTTATCCTACATTTTGGGTCCCTTACACCATTTTGCCTTGGATCCAGAATACAGTGCTTCTCCAAAATAGAGGTATTGGAAAAGCTTGTACCTGTAAAGCTTTTCTGTCTGGAGAAATGCAGTGATCAGAAGTGAAAGGTATCTGCTATCGAAGTGTGAGATGGGACTGTATGATTTTTTGATAAGAAATTAAGATAGACAATTCCTTTTAGCTGGACAATGCTTAAATTGAAGGTGTGGAATGGTGCCTACAATGGAAGGAAAATGATGTCTATTTATATCAGCTATTTCAAAAACTTGGCAAAAACCTGCCCCCTCCTTTTGTGGACTGCTCATTCTGTCTACTGAAAGACTGACAGTATTTGAATCCTAAGACAAAATTGCTTGCAGAGATGGAAAAAGACATATCCTAAAATTTAAAAGAAGAAAATACTCAGTGTGGAGGAAAAAAAATGGACTCTTGAGTTCTAAGAATGATAAGCTATGTACCCAGTTGCCTATTTCCAAAAGTAATAAAAGTGGAGATGGAGGAAAGAGCTAAACAGCAAGGCAAGCATGTAACAGTGCTTTCCTTGAACACTCTGCCATCTGTGGTCGTTTATAGCTGAAGGACAGCTTGTATTTAAGAGCCCTTGAAAAGGGTGGGTGTGGATATTTTGGTGCTCCCTGTGATTTAATTGTACACTATGGGAAAACTATACTTTTTGCTGCTCAGTTGGTTGATTGTTAAATGAAAATTACTTGCTTAATTTCTTGCTTGTCAAATACTTTGAATCCTGTGACCAAACCTGTGACAGAAAATAGACAGCTGTCACTTGTCCTCAGCACTCCCAAAATGCTTATGGTAGCCAGATTGTTCTTCCCATTCAGCCTCTGATAAAATGACCTGCCATAATTAAGGCTAGAGCAAGAGTTTGGCATTTATGTTTGTTTATCTGAGTGTAGCTTTCTCATGTGTGTACAAAAAAGGTAAAGTTAATTATCTTCCCTGAGGTTGGCAATTAATGTATTTTTGAGAATATGGAAAGAGATTCTTGATACATCTGAGCTAGTTTTTGGCTTCTCTTATAGACCATTTTAGACTCTACACAGAAACTGAATCCATGCCAGATCCGGAAGCTTTTCTACATCCTCAGCACTTTAGCATTCAGCCAGAAGCAAGAAGGGAGCTACATTCAGGTAGGCAGAGACGCAACAGAAAGTCATTCAGGCTGTGCCTTGGTTCTTTTGCTAGGTTAACTAAATACTGGCCTCATCTATGAACAGTGATTGATGTCAGGATGTCCTTCAGTTTAAAATTCTCTTCTCCCCAAGTGGCTGCATATCAGCTTATTTCCACCCTGATATCAAGGGCTTGTCACAGTGACTGTGTGCCTCTCACCTTTTCCAGAAAGGTCCTCTTCTCTTGCAGATCTAAGAAAGGTAGAGTTGTTAGACATATTGTTGGAAGGGTACTGATGGTAGTCCCTAATCTAACCTCTCAATCAAAGTGGGACTGTCACCAGCATGGTGTCATGTTCATTGTTGCTTTGTCTAGCTGAGCCTCGAAGGCTTGCAAAAGTGTGAATTCACCAGCCTCCTTGAGCAGCTCTGTTTCTTCATCACTTAGGAGCCTTCAGAAAGCACAGTTCAGTGTCTTCCCTGAGATGTTTGTATTGATTCAGGCACTTAAATTCTGTACACCAGAGACAACAGAGACTTGTTAGAAGAACTGAACTTCCCAGTGCAGAGGACTCTGCTGTGAAGTGGTAGACTTCACACCTCTTGTGCCTCTGGTTTAAACATGAGAAGCTGTCAAACCTGGTCTAAATCCACCTTCATCTTGCACAGGATACCTTGTGTGACTCAGTTGCAGCGTAACAGTGGTGGTATTGGATACCTTTGTCTGGATTTCTGAATCCTTGAGCATAGCAGATGAAGAAATAATTCAAAGATACTTATTTCACAACAGAGATGTCTGGGTTGAAAATCTTCCCATTCATTAAGTTCAGCTCTTAGAAATTAAGATTATTTGTCTTTCTTTGAGTCCCTGTGTAGTTTGTAATTGTGGGTATGTTTGCACATGGTAACTTAAGACTATAAAAAAACCCTGCTCTTCCTCTCTTTCTGATTGGTCTGTGGCATGGAAAACAGTATTTCTATAGTCATTTCAGGCCTTCCCACTCACCCTGTTAAATTGGAGCTCTTCACTGCCAAAATTCCCAGTTGTATGGCAGGTTTAGCTCCTTTCTGAACTACTTTCCTCAGTGATTTCCCCACCTCCTACCCCAAGTCTTTCTTATGTGTGACTTGTGAAAATTGCCTTGGCAACACACAGCGTGACTTTGCAGCCCAGGAGGACTTGCCATCAGGATGTTCTGCCTGTCACCCTCAGAAGTTGTGAAAAGAAGGGGAGGAGTGTCTAGAATTTATTTTGAGCTGAGAGTTTGTAACTGTGGAGATCCAAGGTTGGCAGTTTGACTCTATCCTCAGTGATACCAAAGACTCTAGGGGTAGGTCACCAAAGGAATCGGTATCCTGAGAGCCAAATTCCTCTTTGCCTTCTCCTAAGTGCTCCTCTACACTGATGCCTCTTAGACATGAGGATCTTTGCAGGTGGATTAGGGATTTTTCCTCGCAGTGCAGAGTTTGTCTTTGGACCTTCACCACAAACTGCTCCATCCCACAGCCTCCTGAAGTGTTTTTGACAGTGTTTTCAAGTGCACCTCTGCAGCTGCTGTTAGGGTGTGACAGGCTCCAAGATCATCTGCTATTTTTTAAGCATACTCTTCTATTAATTATAGGTGAAACCTGGACTGACTACCTGTTCTATGTAGTAGTTAGAGCAAAGTCAAACCAAATCACTTTTCATGCTGTTTACAGCCTTGCTTGGAGCTGTGACCAGTATTTTCATAATAAAGGAAATGTCAGAGTCCACAGGGACTCAAATTCATTTCATAATTTTCATACAGCAAAGCTGTAATTCCAATAAACCCTCCCCCTGTAGCCCTTGGAGATGACATTAAGTGAAGATGCCAATAGAACTCTGAGTGATGCACACAAGTACCTCTGTGGTGACGTGGTCTGTGTCTCTTTTCAGGACGATATGCACATGGTGATCAGGAAATGGCTCTCCAGCACAGTTCCCAACCACAAACAGATGGGGATTATTGGTGCTGTTTCCATGATAGGCAGCGTGGCATTAAAAAGGTGAGAGAAAATGTAGCAAAGATGAATTTAACATGGCTTTCAGTTCTGGCCTGGAGTGAGACAAAGACAGGAGGGCATTGCCTTTGAGTTCATGCACATTTTGGGCAAATCCAGGAATGTAAAGCTCTCTTCTGCATACTGTGGTGTTTGGTATTTCAGCCTGTGCAGTGCTGCTCACCAGCTGCTAGTCTCAAAGGCATCCCAAATTCGTTGTTAATGCCTATTTGTGGATGTGTTGACCAGCACCAGCAGGACCTATTGCTTGGAAAAAAAACACTGGTCGACTGACTGCAGATCAGCTTCTGACTCTAGGCTGAATAACCTGAGATGCTGCATGTTTGAATCCAGGGAAATCTAAAAGAGAAGAAGTCCCAAACAGCACCAGGTCTTTTCCTGATGTGTTCCAAAGAGATCTTTTTCATGTGTAATTCTCCAGGATATGGAGGGAGAACATTGTGTGTGTTTTGCTGTCTCTTGAGTCTTGTGCCACAACACCAAGGTTATCAATTGCTTCCAGGAATGAAGGAGATGGTGCTTCACTGGAGAGACCAGATCTGAACAGCGAGCGTGACGGGCAGGTGAGTACCAAGAAAGGGGCAGTGTGGGAGACAGTGAGGACATGGTCAGCAAAGAGGCGTGACTGGAAATGCAGTCTTGGCTGAAGTAATGTGTGGGTCTGGGAGTTTACTTTCCTGAGCTTGGGATTCTTGTACATTGACTGCAGGGTCAAGAGTCTATTAAAAATGGCTTTGGAGAAGCAAAGGCACCCGCTGGTGTTGCCTCTGCTACACCAGAACAAGCAGCACTTCAGCCATTTAGTGAGTCTTCTCTCCAGCTGTCATTTCAAATACAAAGGAAAGAAGCAGGACAATCTGCGTCACTGAGCCAAAGGCATCCATGGCCATCCCCTCAGCTTTGGTAGCTGTGCCTTTCAGGCCATCCAGAGAAAGTATTTCTGCTGTACAGGATTGGTCTAGCAGCCTTTTTCCTTAGTTTCTGTTTTTTCTTAGTTTTTTAGAACCTTGTTCTCTGCTGGCACTCTATTTAAGGGTCATCCTGGGCAGACTCTTTGTGTTATTTCATGGCAGAGGACACTAAAAGGTCCATGTTCCTTCTTAAAGCTGTGTCTATTCAAGAACATTCACCATGGGTTGTTAGAGATAAAGCTTTGAATATGCCTCACAATAAAGTAATGTAAAAAGGACTGAAGGTAAAAGCTTGAGTTGGATCCATTTACCTTACCCACTTCTGCACTGTCTTCTTTCAGCTGTCTACCCTGCTGGACCTTGTGGGCTTCTGCTGTGAGCAAACGCCAGAGGTCTTGGCTCTGTACTATGATGAATTTGCCAGTTTGATTGAGAAGCAGAAGGGCAATTTGGACTTGCACCTCCTGGTACGTTGCAGAGCAGTTTGAACTTAATCACTTACATGAATTCTTCAGAAAAACGATGTTTTTCAAACATTGCCAGGATGGAGTCAATTTGAGGATTTCACTCCACTCTGGAAACTCGTTTTGTTCTGTGAGAGATTGGTTAGCTCTCTTGGCTCTTTGATTATGGCAGATTCCTCACTGTGCTTTAACAGCTTCTTTTATGTGAAATATTACATGACAGTAGGGAAGCCTTTTAAGGGAAATTAGGTGATGTTTTAGAGCATGCTGTTCCTATTCATAGACAAAAATAGAATCTGAAAGAACTTCAAACTTAGTATTGAAATTGGTTTCTGGGTCAGACTGTTAAGACTGTCTGATCCCTGAGATCTTGGAAGAGCCACAGTCATTTATGGTAATAAATAAATAAATGGTAGTTATGGTGATAGGAAAAGGTTTATGAAGGCCACTGGACAGCTCTTTCTTACTGCTGGGAACTCCTTTTACATGTGGGCTGCTTTCCTCTCGCAGCCAGCTGCTCTGCCTCTCTGCATTACCCTGGAACTTGTAGTCAAGCCCACATCCAAAGAGTGGGGAAGAAATTGGTTGGGCACACTTAGCAATGTTTCCTGGCTCTGTCTTTAAAGGCAGCCCTTGGCTCTCCTTGCAGGCCATGGAGCTTCATGGCTGTGACTGTTCCAGGATACTTTTGCTTGGCCTTATCTTCTGCATCTTCCACTGCTGCTGTTGGAGCTTTTTTCACTGAGCCCCTTTCCTGAGCAAGTTTTTTTTCCTTTCTTTGTAGGATGAGTTTGGGAAGAGTTTGGTGGAGGACTTTCCCAATGACTTCGTGGTGGATCTCAGCCCCACAGTGCATGGGTATGCTAATCACAGCTAAAGCATTGGTAGCGTTTCTGTCACTGAGAACTGAGGTTGTCAACAAGACCTTGTCTGTCTTTCCTTGCAGTTCATTCTTGTTCCCAGTGAAGTCCTTGTACAATCTGGATGAAGATCAAAGTCAGGGAGCAATTGCTATTAACCTCTTGCCATTGATGTCACAGAGTGAGCTTGGCAGGGTCACCGCTGGAGCGAGTAAAAGGTACTTTAACTCTTATCTGTGGGATGACTGCAAAGGTAAAGGAAATGTTTTCATTTGTGCACTTCAGGTGCCTGATAAGGAGCTGGTCAGAGAATTTACCAGTTTCCAGTGTTCTCCTTTTTTTGATGTTAAACATACTCAGATCTAGAGGCATAATCTGGTTGGGAGCTGGCAGTCTGTTCTGGCTCAGGCTGTTCTGGTGATCTTGGGTGAGTCATGCTGGTAGACAGTGCTAAACCCACAAACATGCAGCCAAAAATGAAATTTGACTGAAAAATAAGGGCATTGTCTTTGGCAAATGGAACAGGAAGCATGTAAGATACAGAAATGTCTAAGTAAACAGTATGGCATCAAAGTTAAAAGAATCGTAAGAGTCATAGAACTGTTATGGTTATAAAAGGCTCTCTTTTTTTTATTGGCACCTTCACATCGTTTGTAGTTTATTGTCATAAGATATTGTTGAGATTTTAGTTGTGCTTTAAAAATTACATGATCATTTTAAAATGAGAGAAAACACAGCTACTTCACGTGCATCTATGGAAAAACGTTAATTTTCCTCAGAATTGGAGCAGTGAGACACCGCAAAACACTGAAGGAGGTTTCTCGGCTGCATATAACTGTGTTGTGCACAATTTCGTAGTTTCTGCTGAATTACTCATCTTTGATTTCCACCAGAAGTAAATCTCACTCAGTTTTTGTTCATTACAGCCATTTTTCCGCCCTTATATGCTTTTCCAGAAAACTGGTAATCACCAGTTATTAGTTTGTGGGAGGTTTTTTCTAACCCACATGGTGCATTTCTGCTCTGTGTTGCTGAGACTTGCAAGAAGCAAAATTGAAGGCATAGGCAAGGTGGCCTGGGGAGTACACAGGACATAAGGGAAAAGTGATGGGCATTCTGGAGGTGTATAAAACATAAGACCCACTCCATTTCTTTCTACCCCCCAGGGCAGTGTCACCCATGTGTCTGTCCCCCTGTTTCCGCTTGCTGAGGCTCTACACTGCAGAGCAAAACAGTGGAAGTCTGGAGGAGATTGATGCCTTACTAGGTATGGGAAATGGAGTTTTTATAGAGCCTGCCTTGCTCCTATGCCAGATCTGCACAGAATTCCTCCAGCTGCAGGAAGAATTGTGCATTTTGTGAAGGACGCTGAGATGCTCTGTGCCCACCAAGTGGAAGGCAGGCAGGGGAAACAATTTTTCTGTCTGGGGACAGAGTGGCTGGTGTGCCTTACTCCAAATAGCCACTGGAACTGATATAGGCTTTGATAAGAGACTTGGTCTATGCAAAGGCCAGAGCATGGGTAGCACACAATCCAACCTATGCTTTTCTTGCTCTGTGCCAGGTTGTCCCCTGTACCTGACTGACCTGGAGGTTGAAGGGAAGCTGGAGTCTCTATCCAAGGAAGAACGTGAATTTCTGTGCTCACTCCTGTTCTATGCTCTCAACTGGTTTCGAGAAGTGAGTAGAGCCTTGCCTACAGGTTCTGGAGTGGAGGGATGAGGGAAGCCTATGAGAGTAGAGGTTGGTCAGCCAGGAGAGGGGAGAGAATATTGTGGTCTTTTACTGTTGTCTTTGTTACCTAACAGAAAGGTTGTGCTCCACTTCCAGAGAGGCTGTAGAATTTCCTTTTTTGGGGATGCTCTTTGTTCTGTGCCTCTGTGAGCCGACAGAAGTGTAAAATGCAGTGCCTCCATGCAGATTTGGACCTTGTATTTGCTACATCAATGGTCAGTGGAATTGTTCCCTGCTGGAGTTATTCTGAAAGCATGAGAAGGGCAGATTTGGTACAATTCCACATTCCCAGTCCTCCTGCTCTTCTCCCAGGACTGCCTCTTTCCTGGCAGACCTGGGAAGTGTCAAGGGGTCTTCAGAGCCACAGGTATCACAGAACCTGACAATGTGCTGTCTGCTAATTCCATTTTTCAGTTAATATTTTACCTATAGGTGTTGTCCTATTTCTTTTTGTAGATTGCACCAATTATATCCATGTTCTTATGGGCTTCTGAAGAGCGTTGTTCATGCAGTCTGAACCTGGTCACACAGGCTGCTTGTGCTGTGTTGCATGTTCATTCAGAACTTGAGAATGTTATTCAGAAAAGAAAAAGTAGCAAAGTGGGTACAAATCTCCCTAATTCAGTGAGCTTGGTTTGTATCTCTAGGTTGTAAATGCCTTCTGCCAGCAACAGGATGCTGAGATGAAGGGGAAAGTTCTAACTCGATTACAGAACATCACAGAGCTGCAGAATGTGCTGGGGAAATGCTTGGCAGGTGAGTATGAAACATTTGTACATTTTGGGCCTGTACCAGCTGTGAAGTGAAAGGGATTGTCTTAGACATCAGTGAGGGAAGCATATGGTAACACACACTGCAGTTTTACAGTGGCCTAAAAGTTCACGCATGGAAAGCTGTAATCTTCAATTTGTCCTAATCCAAACTGCCCTTCTTAATCACTTCCTCAGTGAGGAGCACACAAATTACACACTCTAGAGTCACAAGCACACGAACTTTTGCAGATCCCCCAAGTATTGACACACCTTGTCCATCTCCCAGGAGCCTGCCCAGGCATTCTAATCTGCTCCACTGCTCCCTGACTCACTGCTATTCCAGCTCACTGCTTGTTAGCAGACACACAAACTCTTACACTTATCTCATAGGCACAGACTCCACGCTTTCACCAGGACAGTAAATATATGGTACTTCCTTTAAATATGTATCTGGCCTGTATGTTGTCACTCAGGAGCTGAATTAACCCAATTTCTAAATTTTGGCTCTTTCAGCAACCCCCGGGTATGTCCCACCACCAGCTACTTTTGACTCTGAAGCCCCGGAGGCCGTACCATCCATCAATGCTGCTGGTCCAGCCAGGAAAAGGAGTGGTAAAGAAAATTTAACATGTTTAAGCAAACAGATGTGATGGGGGTTGACTGCAGATTGCACTGCAGCCATTGCGCTTGTATGTGCCTAAAGCACTAAATTCTTGGCAAAGTCTATCTAGCTTGAAATTTTACCTTATAAGCTCCTGTTGCAGCTGAAGTGGAGATGGAAAAATATCCTACACCAAGCAGGTGTTGGATGGTCTGTCTCCTTGGGAAAGCTGAGGCATAGCATTTAGGAGTGAAAATCCAGGGCTTTCATTGATTGCTTTCACCTGCCAAAGTACTTTCTGCAGCATTAAGTTCTGTCTTTGATGGGTTTGTGGCATCATCTGGTACCGAATCTGTGGCTTGAGCTGCCTTGCAAACCCCTGAGCTTTAGGTTGTACCTAACCAATGTCTTGGGAACCTTGGCTCTGCTGTCACAAGGAAATCTTTCCTTCGTCCTTTCCCATTGCTAGCTCCCACAGAGAAAACACAGAGCTTGCCTTTGAGTTTTCAAGCTGAAGCAGCTCTTCCTATCTCTAGTTCTGTTTCTAGATCAGATTAATTTCTAGTTTAGATTAGTATTTCCTGGGAACATGCCTGCCTTAAGCCAAAGCGGACAAAAATTCACATTCCATTCAACGAGAACAACTGGAGGAGGCCACAGATCAGAGTGCCTTTCCCTCCTGTGCCAAACCTATTGTGCAGGGTCTGGGGCTGTCATGTAGGAGTGTGTTTGAGGCAGAAGGAAAGTTTTGACTGTGTTCTACAGACAAGAGGACGATCCATGACTTTAGATACTGTACTTGGAAGGAGCACTTCATCTATGGACCTGTGCTCTGTGCTTTCTTAGTGCTGGTTAAAATACAGCCTGTGCTGGCTGCAAGTGCTGTCCAGTGCTGAGCACAGGGTAGCCTTTGATTCTGAAGTTGCTTTTCTGTTTTAAGGCAGGAAAAAGAAGGCTGATGGCAGCAAAGCTGGCTCTGCAGATCGTTCTCAAGCAGATGACAGTTCTGAGGGAAACCAGCCTGATACCGAGCTCTCTGAGCTGGACAAGGTAGGTGTATAGCCCTGGGGACCTGCAAGGAGGACAGAACAGGGAAGATGCCATAGAAGCATAAACAAAAGCTTTGAGAGAGGGGTTGTTCATTCCAAAGTTAATCACAGTCAGTGGTTCAATTCTGCTTTCTGGCACCTGCCTCCCATCAGAATTTTGAAAATTGCCCCTGCAGAGGCCACTCTCCTGCAATTTCCTTTTCAGACTGCTGGTGATAGAGAGGCAGGAAGTCCTCTGACACAGCTGCAGAGCTATCGCCCGTACTTCCGAGAGCTGGACCTTGAGGTGTTCACTGTGCTGCACTGTGGGCTGCTCACAAAGTCAGTCCTGGACACAGAGATGCACACAGAGGTGAGTGGAACAGCCTGAAACCCACACTGAGGAGGCTTTGTGTAATGGCCTCTGTTCCACTGAAGTGCACAACAGGTTGGTGTTAAGATGTGTTGGTCCAGGACTGTGAGCTGGGGACCAGGAGAGCATTTGGCCCAAGTACTTCAAGGCACTGAGAAAGAGGCCTTTTCTGAGGAGAGCAGACATATCATGTAGCAATGTTAAAAACAAACGAATGTAAATATTGCATAAAAGGAGAAAGAGACTGTATAACATGTATAGATCTAGGGAAAGAAAGGGGCAGTGATATTGAGCACAGGTCAGCTATAGGGTGGTAAATACAGTATTGCCTATCAAAATAGGCAATAAATAGGTAAATAAAGTATTGCCTATCAAAAAGAACCTGTGACATCAAGTAAAGCCTGTATTGCAAAAACTCAAGTGTCTCAAGGCATCAGGAGATCATGGACAGCATAAATGTGGGACTGGAGTCATGGAGGTGCTCTCAGTGAGCAGGGCCCTGTGTATCATCTGGGAGCTTGTATAAAACTGTGCTGCTATGGCTGTGGAAAATGGAAGTGCTTAATTTGTTACCCTTTTTGTAGGCAGGCTGAGTCCATCTGGAGTCTCATTTTGTCAGGCTACAGTAAATGCATAAAATGTGAAAAGGCCATGGCAGGCTGGAGCACAGCCTGGTCTGCCCTTGCAGGACAGCTGTCTCTGTGCATGCAGGTCACAGGCCAACTGGAAGACTGTTTGACAAGTCTCTTGGGCTATGTGGCATTATTTCAAATTATTTCTTGACTTTTACTCGGTGAATTTTGTCACTCTCTGGGCTTAAACCTCTTTTTATCCTTAGGAGCTTATTTTCAATGTCAATGTATATAAATCTCTTCTTTCTCAGTTGTTAAGTTGTACTGACATTGCCTCAGCTGCTTAGAGCATCAGCAGGGCTTCATGCTTTGAGTAACCAGAACCAATGCCCCATACCTGCCATAGGGGAGCCATAAAACCAATCATCTACCAAATAAGTCCCTCCTGAGGTTAACTAATCCAGGAGACATAACTGGAAACAGAGAGGGTAAACTTGAGCTTCAAGGCACTACAGTTACATCTGGGTCCTGGGATTGACTGTTCTTTTAATTGCAGGCTCGGGAAGTTGTGCAGCTGGGGCCTGCTGAGCTTTGCTTCCTTCTGGATGACCTGTGCTGGAAGCTGGAACATGTGCTGCCCTCGGGCTCCACAAGGAGGGTGCCCTTTCCAAAGGCAAGAACAGCAGCAGGCAATGGATCCAGGCCTGGGATGAGGCAGAGCACATCAGGGGCCTCCAGGCCTTTCCTGAGAAATGTTTTTCAGAATTATTTTCACTTGGTAGTTAAATGGAAGTGTGACACCCAGCTGTGTGCCAGAGCAGCACTTGCTTTTTTAAAAGAAACTTGTGTACATTGCTCTTGCTGAAGTGTTTGCAGCATCTGGTTCTCTGCATGTCTCAGGAAAGGGTTTTTAACTGAGGGAGTCTTGTAGCCTCAAAATTCAAGTGACCCTTTTCCTAGCCCTCCCTGGGGAGACTGGCTGGTGCTGTTCAAGAAGCAACCCAGGTTAGCCAGGCCAGATGGCTGCAGCAGCCAGCAGAAGCTGCTGCATCCATGTTTCTGCTTTTTCTGCATTAGAAACCCCCCTGAGTGCAGGGGCTTCTTGCTGATGCCTTCAGGAGAAAAGTAAATGCATGTCCCACTGAGTTAAACTGAGAAATGCATTGCAACCTGATGGGCTCCATCATATTCATTGTTCCTCTTGTTTTTCTACCTATCTTAATTCCCATGTGCAGAGACTGCCTTCACTTAGTGTTTGAGTAAAGTGTTGGACTCTCTGATCTTAAAAGGTTTTTTCCAACCTAAATGATTCTATAAGATAGCTGTGTGTCACATCAGTTTTATCATTTTAGTCAAATGTTATCCACTTGTCTGAGTTGGTGATGCTTGTTCAGCAGAAGCCAACTTTCCTACCCTGTGACCCTCCCTGACCCTGTATGACATCAGGAATTGCACTGCTTGGCAGCAGTCTAAAATGTAGCAATTGAAGTTATTCTGAAGAAATGCTGATGAAACAACTTTAATCTTTTGTGTTTGCTGCAGGAAAGAGGCAACAAGGATATTGGCTTTTCCCATCTGTGTCAGAGATCCCCCAAGGAAGTTGCTATGTGTGTGGTTGATCTACTAAAGCCATTGTGTAAGCACATGGAGAACATGCACAACTACTTCCAGGTCAGTGGGCAGCAATTTTGACCAAAAAATCCCTCAAGTTTTGTCTCCTGTAAAGATATTTTTCATTTTGTTTGGGGGGAAAAAAGTCACTTTGTTTTCTTCAGGTTTTTTAAACATGGAATTTATGGAAATGGATTCTTGTGCCATTATCTTTGTTTGGAATGGCATTCAATGAATTATTTGTTCTCTATTAAAGGCAGCTATACAAAATCAGGATCCAGAAGATGAACCAGGAGTGAACATCCAGGAGCACCAGCTGATGTCCTCTTGCTACCAACTGCTGTTACTGACTTTTCGCTCCTTATTTGCTTGGTGAGTTTAAAAGAAAAGTCCATAGTTGTACCCATTTATTGCTTCCTCTTCTCGTTTCTTTCCTTTAAAGTGTTTGCACCCTGTGAAAGGCCTGCCAGTCATGCAAAACCCACTGCAGTGGGTGGAGACTTCTAAGCACTTCTTAGTTTTGCCAGGCTTCATTGCCTGATTCTGAGCTGTGCTAAAGCTGTAGGTGATGAAGCACTAAAATGGGCAGAATTCAATTAATGGGATTTTGGGTCAAAACCAGCATAAGAGGCATACTGGCACACTTAGCTATGCAACTTCCATTCTGCCTAGGGATCTTGGCATTTCTTACCCATCCTTTCCCATTTCCTTCCCCTCATCCTTTCCTAAATTGTCACTGCCTGAATCCTGAGTGATGGAAGAATTTCTTTTACCAGTGGGAAGGGATGAATGTGCGTTGGCAAAAAGCTAATGCTGTTGATGAATTCAAGCTGGATTCATAAATTTTCAACTTGGAAATGTTTGTGCAGCCTGCAGACCTCTACATCTGCTAATATAATCCAGGACAGCATCATAAAAGTTTCTTTCTAAACCCCAATTTAGATTTGCATGTGGAAAACATTTTACCTTTGTTGTACTTCATAAACAGTAGTAACTGCACAAAGAGGAAGGTCTGAGGTCTGCCTCTCCTGTTGGCCACTACTGTGGCCTCAAGGCCCCAAATCCACTCCTGACTATTCCGAGATTTGTCATTTTCTCTTTAGCCAGTGTGAATGTTGGTTGTTCGTGAGCCCATCTATCTCGTAAATCAAAGAATCTGGTCCACTTGGTAACAGGCAGCTCAAGCTCAGTTTTGCTGTCCAGTGTAGAATCAGTTTTGCTGTAGGTCAGGCAGCCATATATTGGGGTGATCTGTCCAGCCACTAAAAGTCAACAACCAAATTACAGCTCCTTTTGCATATGTTTAGTTAAGGCCTCTTATATTACCAGTTGTTAATTAGCTTGTGTGGTACAGGTGCATTGAGCATTACCATTATCAAGTCCAACTGTTCAGTCTGTAGAATTGGAATGTGGGTGTATTTGAGCATTTCTAGCATACATATCCTCACAGACACTGGGAGTTCAAAGAAATAATGAAGATCTTTAGGGTTTTCCTCCCTGTTAGGTTCCTTCCTGCTGTTCACCCACATTCCCTGCATTTGCACTGCAACTTTCATTATAGATCCTTTTTTTTAGGTCTACATAGCATTGGCTTAGTACATATGGACCTCCAACTATGGGAAATGGCCTCTCCTCACAGTCTAACTCACTGAGGAGATCTGCAGTCTAACTGAAAAGTTAATATTGTTTGTGCTCAAGGCTTTCTATTCCCATTGAGTTTTCAATTTTTTGTGTCCCTTTATAACTTTTATATTGCAGTACTCTTCTTGAGTATCCAGCTTCTCTATTTTTCATCTTGTCAGCTATGTTTAGATATGCATTTGCATCTGATAGCTATTCTAATCTGTTGATGACCTGGATTTTTTTTCACCCTCAGGAATGGTTTTTCTCAGCATGAAAATACTGACTTGCTGAGGTCAGCTCTCCAGGTGCTTGCAGACAGGCTAAAGCCAGGAGAGACAGAGTTTCTGCTTCTTGAGGAACTGATAAGGTAGGATCTGTATTTCACAAGGTTTGAAATGAACAGATTTCAGGGATTTTTCCCTATTTTGTGTGGGCCTTATGGGTAAATGTGTGTTTTGGAGCTCTCATATAGACTACACTCACTTCAAACAGAGCTTTGTACTTAATTGAATGACAGTGTAATCAAACCTCATGAAAAGGAGTCAAAAATGTAAAATGTAAAATATGCATGAATCTGTTGATCTCATTTGTTTGTGTACTGTTTGAGACAAGGAGATTAGTAGGATTCACAGAAGGAATGACTGTGTTCTGGAGAGTTAAAATGCTTACAGGTACACTAGGCAAAAGCAGTATATAAAACTGCTGCTAGACTAAGAGTAGCTGGGGCTTGAGGGAAGTTTCTCAGTGACTGAATTCCTATGTATAAGTGGCTAATGCTTTCTTCAGAAGGGCACTGCCAGTGACAAAACACTGGGATAAGGGAGACCTTGATCTGAGATAGTCTAATGAATAGTCTTCCTTTTTATTTATGTGTGTCTGAGACATTACCCTGTCTACACTGTTTTTACCTTTTCCCTTTCCTGTCATCCCCAGTGAGAGTTTTCAGTACCTCCTGAATTTCCAGCAGAGTGTTCCCAGCTTCCACTGTGCCTACATCCTCACTCAGCTCCTGATTGCCATTGCTGAGAAACCCATGTCTGGCTGGAAGAAGGAGAAAATGGGTAACGTGTGAAGAGTCATTCATCTCAGATTAGTTTTTGTGTGGTCTTTGGCCTTTTAGGGGAGAGATTTCCCTTTTGCATCCTGGTAATCTCACTGGGTGAACAGTCCTAGCCATTAATAAAGGGAACAGCAGTAAATATACTGGAACCTCTTTGGTATTTGTTCTGCTGTGCCTCAGTCACATGCAGACAGGCAGACTCCAGCTCTCTCAGCTGGTGTTTTTAAAAATCAGAGCTTCACAACTTTTAGGAGTTCTAAGGACAAGCCTGCTGTTCAGTATTGGTACCAGTTTAATCACTGGTTATAGAGGTGATTGATCACAGACTTGATCTGATGTAACTTCCTACTGTAAGTACAGATGTCTGTGACAGCTTGTTTCCAAAATTTATGGAAATGAGCTGCAAATACAGCTGTTACTCCAGGACAGAGAGAGGGAAACCTGTAAGTTCTTAACCCCATGCAACAAATGTTTTCAGTTAAGAAAGTTCCTCTCGTGGATTGAGACCCATTATGTGAGATAAGCAGCAGATAAGGGACAGACATGGTTGCAGAGAATATACAAGAAAACTACCTGATCTCCACTTCAGCACACACTGAAATAAGGACTCCAGAGAGTTGCCTCTCTCAGCCATTCCTTGTCATACTAAGACACCTCTAGAATTTGTCCGTCTCCAATCCCCATAGCCACACAGAATTATAAGTTCCCTCCTTAAAGACTGTTTTACCATTTTAAACAGTCCCATGTTGTCCTGTTTTTTGCTAAGCCTTCTGTTTTAGCCTTGAAGTCAGAGATTTTCACACACTTTCATGTAAACTATAGCCAATATTTACTTAACAGTATTTTCTGTTTTTCATTCCTTTTGTGATAAGAGAAAGTTTGATGAGCATCCTTTTTCTCCAGTGGGATTGAGGAGGAAGTGACATGTCCTCCAATCCTTGATGGAATTGAGAACCCTATAAAGTATGATAAATGTAAATAAAGTCTCTCTTTTCCCTCCTTTCTGCTGAACCTAGCAGGTGTGAGAGTGTCCTTTGTTGTGCCTTTACTGGCACAGTCCCACTTTTGGAGAGCTACTGACTGTGGCTGGGAATAAGCTCTTTTAACTTACCATTTCTTGGTTTAAAACATTTCTGCAAGAGACAAGCAGGTTTGTTAGCAGTTTTGATTTCAGAAATCTGTAAACTTTAAACTTGTCTGTTCACATTTATTACAGTGCTGTGGCCAAAGGGCCAAGTCACTTGTTATTGGAATTCCATTTCTAGAAATGGATACCCTAAGGGTTGCATATGGCCTAATTAAAAGCAAACAGATGGCACACTGTAGGAACTGCCAAACAAATAAGGTTTAACTTAAGTTTGTCAGAAATGGCCAGAAGTGGATCATGGTTCTGATGTGAACAGGTGTTCCAGACCAGGAACACACTGGATGTGCAGATATTTTGTTATCATGATATATGTCCTTGTGGCCTTGCAGCTTTTTAGGGAAAATGCATTCTGGCTTAGAAAGTTCAGGCACATGAGGGGTAGTGATATTGTGATCTTTCAAAAAATCATTTGAACACACTACTTTTATATGGATGAAGGAATTTTGTTTTATTCTTCTTTCACTAAGTTATCCCTTATGTTCCACAGCTTCTCTAGCAAAGCAGTTCCTCTGCCAGTCCTGGGTGAAGCCCAGTGGAGACCGAGAGAAGGGCAGCCAGTTCAACAGTGCCCTGCACACCCTGCTCTGGTAAGGCCCAAGCCATTCCCTTAGGCATGCCAAGACACTCTTTTTATTAAATTATTGCTGTTGCTGCAGAGGAATGGCCCCTCTGAATCACAACCCTAATGCTTGCACAGCTTGGCCTAAAGCCCTGTTTCTGCACTGTTTTTAAAGCACAGTTCTGTTCTTGGTTTGAAGTGTGAGGTCCAGCTGAGCACCTTTCCTGATCAGGTCCTCTGTCACTCGTGTCAGGAAATTCTCATCAATGCCCTCCAGGAGATTCCTGCATTGCTTATGCCCTGCTGGGCTGTCCTTCCAGCAGGTGTCACAGTGGTCAGTCTGCCATGAGGATCAGGGCCTGCAACATGGGGGTGCTCCTGGCTGTCTGTAGAAGGCTTTGTTGGCTTGTTCCAGATGCAGGTGGCCTTCAGCAGACAGCCATTTCGATGTCACCCATACTGGTTGGGTGTTCTCTCTCACAAAGGGCAATTCCATCTCATCCTTTTCCCAGCCTGTCCTTCATAAATACAAGAATGAGGAAATACTGAATCAAATACTGAATCCATGTATGTTTCAGATCATAGTAGCTTTTAATGACATCCTTGTGAGAGTTCTAAGTAGTGCTTTGGGTTTCCTGCATGTGATTGCCTTTGGCAGGGAAGAGCTTGACAGTTTTAGGCCACATGTTGCAGGTAGGGCAGTGTTCAAGGCCCTGTTGTGTCATTCTGCATAATATCTGCTGATCAGCTGTGCTGGTTTTGGATTTAGTGTCTACCTGGAGCACACAGATAACATCCTGAAAGCCATAGAGGAAATCTCCAGTGTTGGTGTTCCTCAACTGATGAACTCTGCCAAAGATGGATGTTCTTCTACTTATCCTACACTAAGCAGGTAGTTGTAGCAATAGAAACTTTGGATTCTATGATATGCATAATGGCAATTCCTGCTTTTAAATATTTAGTTTTCTTATTTTGTGGCCTATTGTGGTTTCATGTTGATACTGTGGTGGCTACTCTGGACACTTGTAATCATTGTTTTGGCACTGTGTAACAGGGTAGCACATGGCAGCTTTATGCCAAAGTGGAATGTCCTGTGCTTAACATGATGTTGAGTTTATTTCTGTGAGCCATTCTAACTGGAGAATGAACTGCTGTCTGTCACCAGGTGTGTTGTGTCTGTGCTACTGTGGTGGTATAAAGCACTCCAGAAGTCACCCTCAGAGGCCTGGGGTGGCTGTAAGCAATCTGGGCTGGTATGCAGTGGGCAAAAACACACTCAGGGTGCTGCTGCCCCGGCGTAGGAATTTGGAAGCAGGGATGAAGAATGTTCCTGCACTCTGAAACTTCCAAAATCATCTTATGCTGAGAGCTGCAAGCCTTTTACTGTGCACCCCCAGAGCTACAAGGAAGTGGTGGTTCATAGGTGTGGTTCATACTGGGGAAGTGGTAGTGACTTCCCAGGATTCTCCATCTGTCTGGACAGTTGGGTTGGGCTAGACATGGTTATGAGTCTTAGTGCAGTGATTTCCTACTGAGAAAGATGCCCAGCTGGGTGAACTTGGAGTTTTCCACATCGTTCTGGTGACAAACAGCCTATCAAAATGCTCAGAGCTGACTTTCAAGTTTTTTCATTTTCTCCACAGGCAGACATTCCCAGTTTTCTTCAGAGTAATGATGGCTCAGCTGGAGAGTTCAGTGAAAAGCATCCCAGCTGGGAAACCATCAGACTCAAGTGAGGTAGGAAAATAAATGGACTGGACTCTTGGAGGGGAAGAAAACGTAAGTTAAACTGGACAGTACAATAAAGATGTATAAATTGGAAAGGAATTTACTTCAGAACTTTGTCTAGGAAATGCAGTCAGACACCTTCGTTCATCAGTGTATATCAACATTGATATATAAGGTAACATATAAGCAGCATCTTTTTTTCCTGATTTGCACCATGTCAGAAATCTAGCAAATCCAGCAGAAGCTGTAACCAGAAAATAGGCATTAATCAGCAAAATACTAAACTGTGCAGTTGGTCTACACACCTGTGTGGGAGCACAACATTATTTTGCAACCAAGAGATGCTCTGAGAGCAAGGAAGTTAGTTACCTCCTAGCACTTTAAGCCACTGATCAGGCTGCAATTGCCATGGAGTGTTTTTACTGTGATAAATATGCTTGTGGTGAAGCTTTGTTCCTCTCTCCTCAACAACAACAATGCTTTGGGTACAGCAAAGGCTGAAAGTGCATCCAGCAAGGTGAGAGGAAATGCACCATCTTGGGTTATTGTCCCCTTGCATCCCATAGGTGCAGCTGGAGAAGCTGCTGCGCTGGAACATCGCTGTGCGGAATTTCCACATCCTCATTAACTTGGTCAAGGTGAGGTTCTGGTTGTTCTTCTGTCTTTACCTTCGAATTCCCAGCAAAGCCTGGTGTTCCCAGGCTCATGAGCACCTGGGAAAAACGTGAAGTGTGACTGACCAGTGGAACAACCTGAGGGTGGTAATTAAAGCCAGTTATAATCTGTGCCCAGTCCCCCTGGATGAAATGTTTCCCTCCATCAGTTTTGGAGCTGGTTCATTCAGTGTGATTCACACACTCTGCGTGTGATCCTGTTTGGGGCAGAAGGTGATAGTACAGCTGCACTTTTCTTCTTGTGTAGGTTAATCGTTGTTTATTTTTACGTATCTGAAGGGATAATTGGCAAACCCGGGTTTTTCAAGTCCAGGTTTTTCTATACAGCAACATTCACTGGAGCCCTACCAGTGCTCGAGATGCCTTTTGAGAGCATAAAGGGTTAGAGCTGGACCACTTAGTTCAGTTTTGTCCGTAGTTCAGTTTAGTCCATAGCAGCACCAGGGTACCTTCACATTATTTTGCCCATCTCACTTTTGCTTTGTCCATTATGTGGTTATTTTCCCATCAGCTGGGCTTGGGTCTCTTAGGTCCCAAACTGTTAAGAACTTTAGACTCATTGAGATAATTTTGTGCCATCTGCAAAAGGTGCACCTTAGATGACTGAACAGCCATCCTGCCCAAGGGCTTCCACCTGAGAGCCACTACAGTTCATGTGCTTATGTGGTGTTCCTGCTGAAAGTTGAGAATGGATGTTGCCTTAGAGCAGGGTTCACACATTCACAGGGGTGTGCCATGAAGGGCCGTTTTTAATTGGGTGCTGTGTTTACATGGTTTTCTTTCTTTCTTGTGGACTACTCTGACTCTTTTTTTCCTCTTGTCCGTGTAGGTATTTGACAGCAGGCCTGTACTCAACATCTGCCTGAAGGTAAACAAGAGTTCAAAATAACTGAAGAGAGCAGTTTAAGTACCAGCTTTCTTGTATCATTGCCTCCAGTGCAGTCGAGTGGGTACTGGATTCTCTGGAAGAAGCAGATACTGTGTTCCTTATATCTTGCTATACATATATATATGTATAATGATTCTAACATTTTGCATTTAGTTCAGTTTTATTCCCAACCCTGGTGGATAAAACCAGGGATGTGTACGAAGATGAGACCTTGTCCTTCTAGCCCCTCTGTGCAGTGATTAAAGTGGGATGCTTTACTGATCCTATATATGCCAGTACACCCTTCACATGAATATAAGCTTTTTCTAAGCAAGAACAGTCTCTGGGGTAGCTTGGAAAAATGTATCATTATCTCATCTGACTTTGTGATGGTTCTTTGAAAAGGAGTTTAAATTTACTTTCTGATTTATTTATCACTCTTTTATAGTACGGCCGCCTCTTTGTAGAAGCATTTCTGAAGCTTGCCATGCCTCTCCTGGACCACAGCTTTAAAAAGCACACGGTAATCCTGGGGACAGAACTGGCTGCAACCAGCTGGGAATCATGACTGATATTTCCTGCATACACACATCTTACCTCTATCCCATAACCCTTTGAAAGGATTGCTTGGACTAATGCTGTTTCAATATTCTTGTTTCCCTATGGAAAAGTCCTTTGGGAATGATTTGCTGGTCTACTTATTTATTGCAGGATGATGTGCAGAGTTTGCTGAAAACCTTGCAGCTGAGTACCAGACAACTTCATCACATGTGTGGCCATTCCAAGGTAAGATAAGTTCCAACTGCAGCACAAACTCCTGTCCTAAGGGTGGTATTATTTCCCTTCCACTGCTTTTCCAGGGCATAGGCAGGTTCTACTTGTATGCTTCCAGCAGTGTATGTGCAAGCAAAAACTCTGAGAGAAGGTGAAATAGCCTTGTTTAATGGCCCAAAAGTTGAAGCATTTATTCTGGAAGTGGCTGACTTGGATGTTAGATGAGGTTGGCGTAATATTTTTTAGGCCAGAGGTTCTGGACATCTTTGGTTTTTGACATCTGTAAGGGGGTGTTTCCAAGGATGCAAGCTAACACCTTAAAGACCTTGAACAAAGTACAGATGCCAGATTGATGATACAGGAGAGAAGCTTTGCCAAAGATGAACAGCCTTGTGAGTCAGAAGAATCAGCAACAGGAGGCAATTGGGGAAAAGCCCTGCTCAAAGTCCTCTTGAGATGTTGTTATGTTGGTAAGGGCAAAGGGAGAAGGAAGAGGGTGGTAACACACTGCCTGTCTCTGTAGGAGACTTGGGGCAGGAAGGAAGGAGAGGATTAGAACTTTGCTTACAGTGTGGAGAGACAGTACTTGTTGCAAGAGAGAATCACATGGGAGAAGAAGAAAGAGCTTCATGTGTGCTGCTTTGTTCCTGACTCCTAAAAGGTTCATGAACACTTGTCCAAGAAGGGAGCTTTACCAAAGTAGTTGAAGGCAGAAAGCCAGCCACCAGCACGGCTCCCAAGCCAGATTTGCTACCCATTTAGGCCAGAGCTGGCATCAGGAGCATAGAAACTTAGCTGAAGATCAGAACATACTATTGCAGCTCTCAGCACAGGGTGAGAATTGGAAGCTGGCACAAACCCTGATGATGCTAAAAAGTCCTTTTCGTGTTTGAAAGTGAAATCCTTATGCCTGCTTTAAAGTCACAATTCACTTTGTAAGCAGGATAACAGCATTGCAGCTTTCCATGTCATGTTTGTCTTTGCACTTGATCAGCATTTTCAAGCGCTGTGTCCCATGGTCCCTGTCAGCACAGAGCTGCAATTAGTGAACACCCATGTTCTACAGCTGCTCTGGTACAGGTCTCTGTGCCAAATCATTTTGCAAGAATTAGAAGGCAGAAACTGAATCTGGGGCAATGAATGTGTGCAATGAATGCTCCATACTTGTTTGAAGAGGAGTTCACACCAGCATTTGTTAAACCAACCTTGATTTCACTTTCATACAAACCTCATGGATGCTCACTGACCCGTTTGCAGTGTGACTGAAGATTTGTCACTCTCCCTCAATACAAGTGGCTTTAAAGAGCATTACACAGCAGGCAATAGCAATCAGCTTCACCTGTCATCGCCTAAGGATTTGTCATTTCCCCTTTCACACCAAGCCTCTTTTCTATTTACATATCTAACCCTGGGCTCATGGACAGTTTCTGGAGACAGATTTTTGCCAATGCCGTGGTACTTTGTTGAGTCTCCAAACTGCCTGCACACAGTTGGGCAGGTTCCAGGGCCCAGGGAGCACTGTGAGTGTTGATTGTGTCATTAGCAAGGGTTTTGCTGATTTGGTTCTGATTAGTGCTGATGATTGCTAGGTCCTGCCTGTTAAACAGGCTAGAGAACAGCTTGCTGTTGGTAATGTTACCCATTCCCCGTTGGCAGAACTTGAAGCAAAGCAGTGTCCCTCTGCCCAGGCATGTTGAACTCTTCCAAGAAATGCAGGTGACCTGAATTCAGAGTATAGCTAATGAGAGCATCCTAATCCCAGAAGATTACAAAGTATTCTCATGAAAGAGCAAAATACTTATGTACAAAATAATTGTGCAGGTTTTGGCAGGTTGACAGGCTTTCTGGTTTAGCAATGACTGTTCTGTACTGCAGATTGAAGCCTAGCAGGAGGAGATGCTCACCCAGAGCTAAATCTAGTGATACCTGGCATAGCTGCTCTTCCTCTGGTGGTTTTTGCTTACAGCAACTCCATCTGTTCCTCCTGTCCTAGTTCTCCAAAAGCTCTTTCTCTCTCTTCTTTGGTCCAGAGAAGCTGGCTTTGGAGATTATGGTGCACATTCCATGTAAAGGAATTGCATGAGGCATTGAGCAAGAAAAGATTGTGTTGGAAGTGGTGTATTTAACACCTTTTCTCATTTTTTCTTTTCTGAGCTTGGGAATTCAGCAGAGGAGTTACTAGCCCCTCTCTAGAGTTCATGACAAAAACTGAGGCTTCTTTTTAAATCTGGGTGAATACAGATGTTTGGACTGTTGCAAGGGATCATTTTAGACAAAATGTTGATCTGAGCTTTATTTTTTAACAACAGCTATAATTTGGCCAAGAAGTGATGTAATCTGGGCAAGCTCTGTGGGGGTCACGTCCATCCCACCTAATAACTGATGGCTTTTAAACAGCCAGAACACTTAGGCAAGAATCAATCCTCATCACATTTTACTGTTTCATAGATTCACCAAGACATTGGACTGACCAACCATGTGCCTTTGTTGAAGAAGTCCCTGGAACAATTTGTGTACCGAGTGAAGGCAATGCTGGCATTCAACCACTGCCAGGAGGCTTTTTGGGTTGGCATCCTCAAAAATCGGGATCTTCAGGTGAGAATCACTGCCTTGCCTGGGGCAGTTAAAATCTTGGAGAGGACAATGCTCATCTCGTCCAGACAATTCTAAATCTCCCCTTGTGCGTGGATATAGCTAAAAGGCCAAATTCAGTGTGACCGTAGTACAGTCAAGTCTAGTGCAGGAGAAAAAAGCATTTTATTTCAAGATTAAGAATCTGCATCTCAAGGCTCTTGCACTGAGGGGTCAGATTTGATTGTAATGAACAGGTACAGGGATTCTTTGGTTGCTCCTTGGCAAAAACTACATGCACAAGAGGGGAAGAGATACAGGCCACTTGCACACCTTCACACACTTTTATGTGTGGCTTTAACCGAAGCCAGTTCTGGCTCTTCATCTTTCACTGTAGAAGCAGGACAGTTAAACAAAACCTGATTTTTTTTTTTTTTTACTCTAAATCTTTTTATTTAAGAATGCAACAAAATGTCCTTTTTTTCCATCCCACCCTGGCATGCTTTGGCCGCTTCACATACACTCAGTCCAGTTCCTTCGCGTTCATCTTAGGGAGAAGAAATTCTGACTCAGACCTCTGAAGAGAGGGGCTCGGATGAGGACGAGGAGGACTCGGCGGAGGGCCCCGCTGACGAGGTACTTCAGGGGCTGCCGGGCTGCGCCCCTCGAAGGCGGGGGAGGGCGGAGGTGCAGCTCCGG
>VYXC01009416.1:292090-335327 GCA_013397175.1 Platysteira castanea | reverse complement strand
CAGACATGTCGTGCCGGTCCCGGCTGGCCACCCTGAACGAGAAGCTGACGGCGCTGGAGCGAAGGATCGAGTACATCGAGGCCCGGGTGAGCAGCGGGGCGGTGGGCCGGATGCGGGCTGGGCCCAGGGCCGGCCCTGGCTGAGGCTTTTCCTTTTCCCGTAGGTCACCAAGGGGGAAACGCTGACATAGGCCCGGGGCGGCCCCGGCCCCCGCCGCCGGAGCACCGCCGCCCCACACCCTGCTCGGGGCCCGCCGCCACCGCCGCCGCCTCTGCTCGTGTTGCCAATAAACCGCTGTGCTCCTGCCCTGCCTGCTCTCTGCCTGCCTGCCTGGGGCCGGGCCGCGGGATGCCCGGCTCCCTGCCACCGTCCTGGATGTCCAGAGCCTGCCCTTCCATTTGCCTGACCCACGGCGTTTGGGCACACATTCCTTCCTACGCGTGGGGGCTGTGCCACAGGGGCCGTGGGCCAGGCTGTTGTCAGCTCCTGGAGGCACCTGACTGGCGTTTGGGGTGCTTTGTGCTCCTGCTGGGATCACAGCAGAAAATCTGGTGATCCATATGGTCTGGAGGGTGTTTCAGCGTTCACATGTGCACATGTCAGTGCAGTGTGGGGACAGTGGGCTCACCTGGCGTGGTGTACATGCCACACGAGAGGGCCCTATCCCAGCACCCAGGAAGAGGTGCTTCTCCTCTCTTCGAGGCAAGTGGCAAGGAGAAGGAAGTCTCTCAGCCCTTCTCACCACTCCTCTGTTTATCTCAGTTTTTCAGTGGGCATCTAGATCTGCAAATTCACTGCTCATATTTAGCGTTTGTTGGGGAGTCCATACAGTTGGTGTCAGCAAAGATTTTATTGCTTCTCAGCGGGCTTTAAATGTCTTGATATATTCTCCAACCATAATCTTAGCTTTTTCATGATGGCAGTGTCATGCCTGCGGTGTGTACTGAGCACCTGGGTTACTTAGTGTTTGTTACATTTTTGAGGCTGTCTGACACCAGCTGGTTCCTTGTTGACATAGGTCCTCCTCCAAGCTCACGGTTTTATTCTCCATAGGAATCTGTGTTTTCCGTTGTTTGAATAAGTGCTCCTCCAGCCTTTCCCTCAGCTCTCATGGTGGTTACTGTCAGGTTGGGCTGCACATCAGGTTGGGCTGCACATCAGGGACGCTTGGCTGGTTTTGGAGCATAGTACCTGCGGAAATGAGTGCTTTGTAGCAGCCCTGCAGTGGAGTGGAACAGCCATGGATCACTGCCCTTAGGTGTAGGGGCCATATCAAATTAGACTGTTGTCATATCAAGATTGATAGATGGAAGGAAAGCAGCTCTCTCTTGGCTCCAAGGTGGCTGCTTTGTAGCCCAAGTACATCAGAAGTACTGCCATGGCCTATGCACTGCTTCCAGTGGATGGGCTGGAGTGGAGTCCTGAGATCTCCATCATTGGAGATAGCTCAGTATTTATCTGGAGAAGGCCGTGAACTAATTGGACGTTGAAGCTGGCCCTGCTTTGAATGGGATGGGGGTGAGGCAGAGACCACCAGAGGTTCTTGCCTAAATTACGGTAATATTCTTCAATCCAAAGACTGAATGGGAGACAGGGTACCATGGACATCCCTGGAACTGGTGCTGTACTGGGTTGACCTCTTAACTTGAGATCCATTGGTTGTTTCTGTTCCCAGCTAGTAGTGTGGTATATCTCAGATCCCTTCCTGGTCTCCTGACTGGCTCTTGTAATGGCTCTTTTTCCTCTGATACCAGGATTTCTCTAAGGAGTAGGTTTTGCCATGCAGTTGGTGGGATCTGCTGGAAGGTACCACTCCTCCCAGGATGCGTGCTCTCACAGAGCTTCAGCACTGTGGGATCAGCCTGTCTGGTTCATCTCCCAGCAGGGATGCTGGGCAGCTCACTGCGGTGCAGAGTTCTGCCCTTTTCCTTTAAAGGAGTCTTACTAGTTCCCTAAGTTTTCTGGTTGGGTGCTGCTTATTCCAGGCCATCTCTGGGAGGTGGAGAAGACTCCTGGTCCTCAGGTTGATACTGCTTCCTCCAGCAGCTCCTGTGAAGTGCAGCCTTCTAACAGATGGAGCTTTGATACATTTCATTATTTTAAACACTGGGGAATTCCGTTTGCCTTTTTTCCTTTGTACTGTACTTTGGTTTTTAGGGTTTTTTTTTCAGAATATGATGCCCCAGGAACCTACATTAAACTTTTCTGGAGTGGATTTGTGTATTCTAATTTAGATGACTGATTTATGTGGTGTGTTAGTGGTGCTGTTCTTCCCACCACACATTTAATGTATCAGGAGATGGCAGTGTCCTCTCTGTCCTTACAGCACGCTGTCCTCATCTCCTGAGAGGGCTGGGTGCTCTCCTTATGGTCAGCAGAGAGACCTGGTGGTCTGAGACCTTTTCCCAGAGCCTAAACTGCAGAGAAGCTGGTTTGAAGCCCCTTATGAAGATGCCAGAATGGACCTAGAGCCTGAGCCTAGTTTGCGAAAGGTTTGCACTCTCAGATGACGGACAGAGGCCTTGTAGTGCTGACTGCCTGCTGGACAGGCAGCCAGGCCTCATGGAGTGATTGGAGCAGTCCAGCAGTCCTCATCAGAGGCTCCAAAGTTTGGGAATGAGCAGCAGTGTTTTCATCCTGGGTAGGGGACAAGGTGTGTTGGCATCATGCTTTGTGTGGTGTCAGCAGAAGAGGGATCTAGAGCTTGAGTCCAGCTTTGCATAGCCCAAAAAGGTTGTAGTCTGATCCAGAGCACATCTTTTAAGATGAATGAGTTGGACCAGACATCTCAAATAGTTCTGGCTTTTAGTAAATACCCTTTGAGCTCTCTCAGTGCCTAATGCGAGCAGAGCCTTGATTTTAGGAAACAGTTTTAAAGTCAAATATACCTTCTTCCCATTTATGTTGCAGGTGACTGAACCTGATAATTCAGTGAGCTAAGGTGATCTCAAGACAGGAATGTTTTAGGACACAGCTGAGTTGTTGAGGGAGAGCTGGACTTTGATCCTAAGAGCTTTACAAGGCCGAATTTTAAAGATCCCAGAAGATGGTGCCTGCTTGCAGCCTGGTGCCAAAGCACTGACAGCAGGTGGATGTCACTGGCGCAGTTGTCTCACAAAGAGAAGATTGGCCCTGCCAGCCTGGGATTGCTGCTGCTCCTCAGGTCAGTGAGATGGGAAGGTCACAGGAGTATGGGAGGTCTCCAGATTCACTGAGATTTTGTGTCCAGTGTCTGAAAGCTGCCAGCAGTACTGCTCTGAGCTCTGCCGGTCCTGGGACCTGGGACTTGGCCTTGGACTACATAAAAGCTTTAGGGTGGCTGTACCCTGAGCTCACCTTTCCACTCACCTTCCCCATCCCTCTCTCCCTGTGCAGTCTGACACAGCCTGTGTGTTTTCACTTCATATCACAGACACATGAAGCCAGCAGTTGACAGAACCCTCTTTTTGGAGAGGAGAGGATAATTGTTGGGTATGTCCTGAAGCAAAAGTTTGAGAATGATATCCTGGGGAAACAATGGATAGATAAAACTCTGAGTCCTGCTGACTTCAGAGTCAGGCCTGTGGGAGGTCTGAGGTTGACCTTGGCTGGGGGATGCCTCAGCCAGTTTGGTGAGTGCTGCACAGAGCTGCTGGCCTAGCCCCAGCCCTGCTCTGTGACTGCCTCTGTTGCCCCTGTGCCAACAGGTAACCCCACCAGGTAACCAACTTGTGCGTTCTTACCTTTGTAGACTTCTCTGCTTCCTGGCCTTGCTATCTCCTGGCAGGCACATCGCTGAGAAAGCAGTGGGGGGCAGGTCTCAGCCTGCCTTGCTGACAGGGTTACAAAATGGATCCCAGGACCAAACTCATTCCACAAAACATCAGGATTAAATATTGAAATCCTTGTCATTGTGTGCTTAAAAGTGCTGAAGAAAGGAACTTCATCAAGAGGGAGGATCAGCTGAAGCTGGGAATTGTCCCTTGGGCTCCTTGTGCTTCCCAGGGAGCATGTGTGCTCCTGTGCCCATGACTCTGCTTCTATGAGGTACTTCCAGCCCTACTGCTAGGCCAGAAGACTGGAGATGAGAAGGGAGCCCAGGGGACTAGGAGAACAAGGCAGAGGAGAGAAGCAGATATTGAGCAGGGCTTTTTTGCAGGTTGCTCCTCGAAGCAGTACTCCAGTCAGGGCAGTGGGTGGGGAGAGGATTCTCACACTCTGTTGATCCCTGTGCTTGCTGCAGCACCTGGCTCAGCCAGGCCAGGGGCTGGGAGCAGTTCCCTGCTTCTGTCAGCCAGCAGCCAGCCCTTTATGGACTTGTGCTTTGTGTTGTGGCTGCGCTGCCCATCCGACTGCTGGGCCTGGGCTTCAGCAGCCAGACTAACTGCAAATCTGCCCTTGTAGCTAAATTGGAAGGACCAGCAGCCAATGCCCCAGAGGCCAGACAACCCCCTCCCTCTTGCAGAGCCTCATCCCTCAGAGCCCATTTGTGAGCCTGTAATGTGCTGACCATAATAAAGAGGAGCTCCCATAATGAGGGAACATTTCCATCATTACCTGTAGCCATTAAGGGGAGGATCTTGTGCTTGTCTCAGTACTGGAATCACTCACTCTTCTGCCTCATAAGCTGTTGATAACAGCACCTGAAGAGGTCAGTAATCCTCCAGGAAGTGAGTGATACGTCCTGGCCTTTGATTTAGCCTGCTTGAACAGGTCTAGTTCTTAAATTTAACAGGCTTTAGCAAAAATTTTACTGTGTTAATCTGAAATACTAATACCATGAATTATTTATTATGGCAAGTAATTCCACAGAAGGGTACAGAGTGAGAAAAATATTCCAAAAGATCTCAGGTACAACATGATCTACTCTCATATGATTCCATAAAACCTTTCATGGCTAAACGTCAGGCTTTGTCCCAGCCAAAAGCAAGCACGTTTCACATGATTTCAGCATACCAGGGTGTTACTGGTTCAGGGATGGTCAGGAAGGTTAGGGAGTGGGTTGTACTCACGACTTTTTGCTTTTTCCTTCTCTCTCAAAAGTCTTGTAGTTTAAAACCAGAAAGGTAGCGGTAAACTACGTGTAGCCTGCAAAGTGTAGCTGACAGTGAGGCATAACCCCCCCAGTTACCTCAGTTTCACAGGCTCACAACAATTGTTGAAGCAGACTTTATTTAGAGGAAAATAAGTAGTAACTAAGTAAATGCACAGGAGGGAGTAATTTAACCAGCCCATTGGATGAAAGGGTAGGGCAAGAGGTGTCATGGGAATGTTTTAATCTGTCAGAAATGTGATGACTTAATGAGCAATTACTACTCTATGTACCATCACTGGGCCCCTCCTACACTCACTTAGGAGTATTTCTACATTTCTCATGCAACCTGCCTGTGTGACAAATCCACACAGACACTGCACCCAATTAGTGTCAAGCATAAGAGCTCCTCTGCTTGTGTCTCACCTCTTTAAACCCCTCCTGGAAGCAATTTTCCCAGCATACAAAGAATAAATCACCATTCTTGTAAATCTCTGAGGACAGTTCCCAAGTAAGGGCCAAGTAAACACATGTATTACATGATAAAGCATTCTAATTCATTAGGTAATATTCTTCCCCACAGTAGATGCAGTGTATTAGCTGCTTGAAGTGTTCAATGTTACATGTAATTAAAAATATCAGGGTAGGTGAGACAAGGCACTTGAATAGGCACTTGTAGAAAAGTAGTGGAATACCTTGCTTAAAAAAACCCAAACCCCAATCCTTTCCCCCTCTAAAAAAATATCAAAACCCACAGCAAACAGCCAAACAAATTGGAAAAGAAATATAAATGCACACCTACTACACGAAGTATACTTACTTTACCTGTGTTCCACTCTCTCCAGAAGCATCAGGAGATGAAGAAGTGAGGAGAGCAGAGGGAGGGAATACAATCCTTCCTGGGGCACCAACTTCACCAGGGTCAAACCGTTAGCTGAACTTGACAAATAACTTACATGACCACACCTTGTGTAATCAATAGCCACTGTGCTATTGGAGTGTCCCAAGGAGTCTCCTTTGACACTGGCTGTCACTCTTCACACACATTTTCAGGTGACCAAACATCTGCTGCCTTCTGCTCTGGTGCATCAGAGGGATCTGCCCCCTCCTTTCCTGCTCTCATGTTGCCTTGTGGTGGAGGCTGGCTGGGTCAGAAACCATCACCTGCGAGTGAAGGAGCAGCTGCCCTGAACAGCAAACAGTCTTGGGGTGGCTCCAGATAATTGTGCTGAAGAGATGTGTGTCAGGTGTCTGAGAAGGGCTGGAGGGGGGCTCAAATGACCTTACAGCGGGTATAGGACAAGCAGAGCCAGAGGCGTTGTGTTGTCAGCACCCTCTGTGGCTGCTGGGGTCAGGTGGGGTGCAGGGAACGTTTCCCTTCCCTGTCATCAACCCAGACACACAGGCATTCCACCTGGGCCTCCAAACCATGAGCAGGAGGGCAGCATGCCTGGGCCTCCAAACCCTCACCATGGTGTCCCTGCTTAGCCTTACAAGAGCCCAGGGCCTCTTCCCACAGAGTGGATTCTACATCCCCAGTGCCCCCCTGATGTCCCAGGGAGGCCAAACAAGCGGGCCTGGATCTCCAGCCTGAGCAGGGGCTGTGATGGAGCAGCCACGGGCAGGAGTGAGGGTCCTGGCTGCTCAGGGCTACTGGGGGCCATCAGTGCCTGAGGCAGGCTGGGAGCCGCCCAGCTCCTCTCTCCACGGCAGCGGGATCAGCCCTTGGTCAGCCTCACCTTCCCCAGAGCTCAGGGACATGGGAACACACGCCTGGAGTGCGACCTTGGTAGCCAGAGGACAACGCGGAGCCGCCGCTGCGCACCCCGTGAGTCAGGGGAGGCCACGTGAGGCCCCAGCCCCGATGCCTTCCCGCCCACCGCCAGCACAAGCCGGGGCTGGCACTGGGATCCCTGACCCAGGATCCTGAACCGCCACACAGCCTTGAAGGTGAGTGCTGGGGAGGGGTTCGGGAGCTTCTTGGGGTCAAGCCTGAGGGTGTTTGGGTCCTGGGTGCTGGCTCTTGGTACGCTGCTGGGTTGTTGGTTGCTGTCTGAGGCATCAAGCCAGTGTACAAAAAAAAAGGTACTGGTGCTGTGGGGGTTACAGGACTTCCCTATAACCTCTCTCTTCTTGACTCAGCTTGAGTCTTTTTAACTGACTTGACTTCCCCATCTTTTAAATATTTTTTGTTCTCTGAAATCCTCACAGAAAGCCCAACACTTTATGCATAGAGAAAGATTTGTTTGCCTTAATTTTACTCAGACTACAAGCGTGAACTTTCCTGGCTTCTGATGAGTTAATTTTTTTTCCCTTCACAGCTTTGCAACGACCACAGAGAGGCACACGGTGTGAAGGAGAGACACAAACCAGGTAATTTCCAATGTTGCACATCAGTGCTTACGGCAGAGCTGGAAAACGGGCAGCAAATCCCCTGGGGCTTACAGGTGTGGGGCTGGCAGCAGTGCAGCCTCCGTGTCTGGGCTTGCTGTGAAAGCCAGGAGAGGAAGGAAGTGCTGGAGCTGCGGCAAGGAGTGGATGGGCTGTGCCTGCTCCTTGCTCACCCCCACGGGGCCAGTCAGAGCAAGCCTGGGGAGCTGCCCTACCTACAGTGACATGCACTTGCTGGGTCTCTCTACCCGCCTGTGTTCAAGGAGAGTGAAAAGTCTGAGTTTTGCTACTTCTGTGTCACATTTCAGCTACATTTGACAACAGGAAGGCAAGCAGAAGGGTAGCAGAATTATTACCACAGCCCGAGGAGACTGGAGTAGGAACAGTTTCAAACCGAGCTGGTGTGGATCAGTTTTTGTTGTCTCACTGGAAGAAACCCAGCTTTCACCCAGCCACGGCCCTCCAGGACATCTTCCTGTGGAACCAACTGCTAGGACCAACCTAAGACTTGCAGGTGTGCTTTAAGAAGTTAGTTTGGTTTGAGAGAAGGGCATTGAGGGACTTTATGTTTAAAATAAAACTTAGCAAGATTAGATGTCAGCATATAACTTAAAATGAAAGGTAGTTTCAGAGGGAAAAGGTTTAGGATTGTCTTATTTTACTTTATTTGCCTTTTTTGTGTGTGTGTGTTATACCATTGAGCAATTTCCCTCAGATGTAGTTCATCAGCTAGGCAAAATATTGTTGTGTATGGAAGTTGTTAGTCTCACTTTCTAAATCTGACTTTGCACACAAATTTTATTCTAATGTGTTAGAAAGACCTCACTGCAATTAAATTCTGATTTACTGTGGGGAAAGCAAGGTGAAGTCTGTTGTTCATGTCATTCCCCAGTGAGCTCATGGCCAGGCTGAAATACCAGTATATCATCATCCTTCACTCAGTATGAGGTATAATCAACTAAGTCACTTTAAAAACATACAATAATTAAGCACCTATACTTATCCTTTGTTTAGATCTGATTTTCTTTCCAGAAGAACCACAGGGGAATTAACTGTACATAGACTAAGAGAAATTAGGTACCCAACTTCCTTGGTTAATGTAAATCTTGGTGACTGACTGGGCTGAGCTGTGCTTGAGGCACAGAAAGGGAGTTGGGAGCAGATGCCGGTTGCTCCTGGATCCTCTTGTGGCATCCAGGTCTTACCACAGCGGGATGCAGAAGTGCATTAGGCAGCTGTGTTTCTGTTGCTGGAACAGCTGAGCAGTCTGGGCATTTGAGCCAGCAAATGAGCAGTTTTAAAGTAAATCAGTCTGATAGCAGATGAGAATGGCGTTGACAGTGCCTGCATGCCTTCAGTGTTGAATCTGCCCTTCCTGTGTGCGTGGCGGGACAGGTCGGGTAGTGCCCACCTGCTCACTTTATCTCTGGAATGATGCAAAGCTGGGATAGGGCGGCTGCTGTGACAGGTTCTGTCAGGGCAAGAGGAATGCCTCCCTTAAAATGCCACTGAAAGTGGTCTTCACTAGATATTAGGAACCATGAAGACAAACTTCCTGAGTTTCGCTCTACAGTAAAATATCTGGATATTTATAAATTATTTTTTGAAATGGAATTAATCAGTTGGAAAACAAATTTATATTTAAAGGACTTTTGTTCCTTTAGACCTGGTATTTTGACCGTGTGGTCCAGAGAGAGGCCTAAAGGATTTAGCTTAAACAAGCAACTGTTGCAAGGTCCAAGTTGAGCAAATAGGAAGGCAAGAAGGAGACTGAAAAAGGCAAAAAACCATAGCTGGAGATACATAAGTGCATAGAACTGACACTCTTTATTGAGTGGCCAAGAATGAGTCTGTCCAGGGTGTGGTGTGCTAGGTTCCTACATTTCCACATCAGCTGGTGGTTACCCAGCAGAGGGGACAGATGCGTTTCCTGCATTCCCTATCGGAGGCTCACAGCTCCCACAGGGCTGCTGCCACAGCTACAGCAGCAAAGGCTGGATGTGAGTCAGGGAAAGGGATTATCTGCCACTGTAGATCTTTTGCATAGGTTCATCACTGGAAATAATTTCAAAATATTCTTAAAATATTGTTTCCCCACAATACACTTTGGAGGCAGGTAAGCCAGGTTTTCTAAGCTGAGCCTTTGAAAGTGGTTATGTTATTTTCCCAGAAGTCTTTTGAAGTCTGTGTCTAATTTCTTCTGTCTGAGATCTGACACCATAAAAAAGTTGTTCTGTTTGAGTGTTTGCTTGTGTGTTACAGTATCCTTCTAAAGATATTAACTGACCTGTTTTGAATTTTGTATTAGAATATTTTCTGGACTGATATGATCATCTCTAAAGAGCTGAAAGTGCCAGTAGGAAATGAAACAGGTTTTCCTCTGGAAAATCTGAAGGATGTACTTAGTTTTCAAACTGCTTGATTGGAAGTGTTTTGTTGAATGGATCCAAAAGTCATATTGTAAGAAAAAGTGTGGAGGTATAAACTGTTTTCCTGTTGTGCCCTGCATAGTGAAAACTGTGCTTCAGGCTCTGCAAAAATCTTTATTTGCATATCTCATTACAGCTGTGGGTTAGTTGGAATGTTGCACGAGGGGAAATACATCAGTGCAGGATGCCTGGACCACACTAGGCAGAGGCAACAGTTCAGAACCACAGCCACCACAAAATGTGCACCATCAGAATATTCCAGCCTCAGCCCAAAACTTCTGTGGCAAGTTTATCAAAACAAAAGGAAATGCTGTATTTTGGAGATGTCAGAATGTTTGTTTCTGTGGCAAATACCAGTAATTAAAATGGGATCAACACTTAAAAATTTGTAATTCATAAAGCTAAAGGTAACGGAAATTTCCTTTTCATGACAACTTGGGAAGAACAGATGTTGAAGCATCGAAGTCTTCTGTGAGACAAGAATTCAAAGTCTTGTGGGACCTTCCTAGGAATTATTTCTGCTATTTTTTCTGGCTGATACATTTTAAGTATTAGAATGTCAGAGGTACAGGATAATTGTTCTATTTCATGAATAGAACAGGGCCTATGAGGTTACTCACGTCTGTGGTAAATGGTTAATTAGACACCTTGGTAGCTTTACAAAACAACAATGTGAATGATCAAGTCTGACTTCTTTTTGTTTTACTCATGATGATCAGACTTTTGTTCTTTCCTAATAACTAAAGGCCAGTAGGACTCACTCAGAGGAGTCAAGAATTGGGTCCCAGGAGGGTAAATGAATCATCATGTAAAACAGAGAAGCGATTTGAAAACTGAAAGGCCCAGAGAGAGACACTGTGTTTGCAGAAAACTGAAGACAGAAAACCAGGAGGGTCAGTGACCTGATTCTAAATGGGCTTTTTCTCCCCTTTCAAACAGGCACAGCAATGGAGAACTTGGATGTCCCGATCCCAGACCTTACTGAAGAACAGCAAGGTGAGGGGAGCACACAAAGACCAAAGCTTTGGCTCATGCACACTGCACAGCAGTGTTTGCCAGGGTGGGCATGAGTCAATGAAATTTATTTCCTCTGAAAACACACCCTATCCATCTCCTTGCTTGTAAAAGGGAGATCAGTAGTCAAGTCCCAGCTCTTCCACAGGCTCCTGTTAGGCTTTGTGGACACGCAAGTGGGAATTTAGATACGTGAAGGAGACTGCTGTGCATTAAATGCCTGATGAGCAATCTCAGTACCTTGATATTCAGCCCTTTGTGCCTGTCTATAAACCAGCATGGTCAGAATAAGCACCTGTTAAATAGCTGTTAATAGGAATACTTCGGGAACACTAGCCATGCTTCTCTAACTGCGACAACAGCATCACAGAGACGTCAGTAATTTGTATGGACTATTGACATTCTCTACTGTTTTGTGGCAGACTGAGGTGCTTTATACAATACAGCACCATTCTTTCCTGTGTGCTGGTATTGGGCAGTGTGTTAGAGCCTGGTGTCTGTCACCACATCTGCACAGAGCACCACAAGAACACTGCCATGCAGCTCCCCTCTACTGCTGCACACTGATGGGCTTGTTTTCCTCACAGACATTTTCCAGAGAGTTTTTGCTGCTGATGCCAAGTATTTGGAGAATCATGAGAAAACGAACCAGTGCTTCTGGGAATCACTTGTAAAATGCTTGGCCACCACTGACCCACCTATCCTGAATACTGAGGAAAAGAACAATGTAAGTTACCAAAGAAACACTTATCCTTGTTATGCAGACACTTTTATACTTTTCTACTATACTCTGGGGAGAGAGAACACAAAGTCCCATAATCTGATATGCTGAAATATATTAAAAGATGTAACAGGGCACTTAGATAAATGAGGTTCAGGCCACTGCTTTTTACTTCACTGCTTTCCATGTGCAAAAATAACTAGCTTTGTATAAATTCCTCTGGATCAGTTCAGCTCACTATGTTCCAGGCAGGGCTATAGTTAGTGACATTTTGCTGTATGGTACTGCAGCAATTGCATGGCCATTTTCAGACCCTATAGCTGTATTTCTCCAGCTCTCTGAATAGTTAACTATTGCCCACCATGCTGTTTTTCCCAGTTGATGGCTCTGCTCTGAGTGGCTGAATGGAGTTTACATTTCTTCCCATCTTTGCCATTACTCTTTGTCACCAATTTCCCCTTTCTATAGTAGGGGCAGGGGGTTGCATTTCCCACAGAGTGAGATACACTCATTTGCCCATCAGGGTATGCTTCTACAGGCTGTGTTTTATTGGAAAGACTATTTGCTATGTACTTGCCTTCCTTTCAGCTCCTCAACAGCTGTGATGTCCTCCCTGGAGGCTGTGCTGCCTGCCTGAAAGCCATAGAGAAGAAAGGAGTCAGGGCAATGGCTCTTCTTTACCTTCTGCTGAAGACTTCCAACCCATCTGGGTACAGGCAGCTGCCCAGCTCCAAGGGAAAAGGTGAGTCCTACCTGTCTTCCTGTCAGCTGTTTTGTTAAAATTACTGCAGTGCCAGTGGGACTTGACAGCAGCTTGAAAACTCTGATATGTGCCTGGAAATGATTATTAGTGAACAACTGAACTGTCTGGAAAGGCAGTTAAGTGTAGTGGTAATGGAAGCCAAAGTTAGTATTTTACTGTGGTTTTACTTGGCTTCTTCTGGGGAAAAAACCCACCTGTGTTTAGGGAGAGAGCATGTCCTGGGGTAATGCTGCTAAAGAAGTTTCTCTTGACTTGAGAAAGTTTTCCCTGACTTTTTTGCACTGATCCAGCCAGCTAGGACCCCTCTGAGCACTCACAGTGGTAAGAAATCAGAGCTGAGCCACTGAAAATATTTTGGCAAATAATTCCCTAGCAGCACATGTAAAACTAAAAGAAATGGACAGGGGATGGCACACTGGGTGCTGAACCTGGCAACAAGATAAATGAGACTTATCTGCCTGATTGTGCAATAAGAAACTAAGGGCAGTTTCACAGGGTCCATAGTCATTAATTGTCTTTAATAGATGACAGAGCAGCACTCACTTGAGATGAGCCTGAATTTAACTGGAGACCCTCAAGGACATCCTGTTCCTGCTTCTGCCTTGATTAAACATATTCCTGAAGGGGAGAGACCTCCCAGCCTGGAGCACAGCCCAGGTTTGGTCATCTGTCAGAGCAGGAATGTTGGTAACAAGACCCTTTTCCTGCCCTTGGGCTGTGAGCCCCCTCAAGGAGCTGGAGGGGAAAGAATCCCATCCACTTGCCTGTGCCCAAATCGTGCACCTCGTGATGAAGAGATGCTCAGAGCCCCAGCCCTGACCACAGAGCTGGTTTTGAAGCTGTTCGAACCACGCTAGCCAGGAGCAGTTGGGATCCTGGTGTGGCCTGGCTGAGGGCTGTGCTCCTGTGCCACGAGAGGGAGCTGGAGCCGCGGCGTCGGCACAGGGAACCCTGGCAGAAGGAGCCCGGGGCAGGGTGAGCCGCTCCTCTCCAGCTGAAGCATCGTTCAGCTGCAGCTGCTGCTTCAGGGAGTGGGAATTTGCAAAGGGGTAACATTATGAAAAATTAAACGCCAAAATATGAAACTTTAGGTGTCTACCACAACCACTGAAGAAGGTCTAAACTGTGGTGTGTATGATGCTTTCATTTGATGCTTTTGTACTACCCTTTGTGTGCAAAGAACACAGCCGAAATTAGAGAAAGGGTCTGATTTCCCATCAGGCAACCTTTAATAAAACATTGTGAAATCTGTAACTGTAAAAGAGAGAAAATGTAGTTGCTGATAATGTTGGGGTTTTTTTCTCTCTTTATAAAAAAAGATGAAAAATTGAAACTCCTGAAGAGATTGGAAAGGAATTTTTTATTTTCAGAAGAGGAAAAAAAGTCTGAAAACTCATCCCATGAGTCCATGGATGAAGATACACAAGGTAAAGCGCATTTATTTTCTTTTCCCTGATACATAACTTAGTATGACTGCATGTTTGTGAGGATTGACATAGGAGATGTGCAGCAATTCAGTGGCAGTTCTGCAGAGCTCTGAATGAAGTAAGAAACTATGCAAAAGAGAGAACATAAAAACATCAGAACATAAAATCGTCAGTACCTGATTCATGATCAGCAAAAGAGTGGCTGCGGACTTCCCACTCTTGCGGAAGTTGGTTTCAGAAACACAGAAATCTGCTGCAAGATTCCTTCCCCAGATAAAATATCATAACTTCTCACTACAGCTCTTTGTACAAGCTACTCCAACTTCAGGTTTTGCTGAGTTTCACCTATTCAGCCAGCTTTGAGGAGTGCTGTGAGGTAAAAGCAGCCAATAGTGATCCTTGCATTTCAAAGCCTTTACTTTTACCTTCAGATGATTTTGTTATGAGCAAACAACTACAATGCTGTTGTTTCTGATGCTGCTAGGACATTTTTCTTTATTCTGATGAACAAACGCTTTCTCTTATCCAGACAGTGATGAGGAAGATTTAGGAAGACAGAAGACTGAAGGTCAGTTACTTGGAGGTAGGACAAAGTGACAACAGGATTTGCCTTAACTAGAGGCAACCAATATAAACCAAAAAAGGGTAATTTTTTGCATTCTTTGGTTTGGCTGTTGAACAAAGGTATATTAGCATGTGTAGATGTAGGAGAAAGACAAGTCAGAATTTAGCTGTAGGAAAGACATTTCCTACAAGATGAGGCTCAGCTAATGCTGACACTCAGCTATGCCCTGTGCTCCCGAGTTGAACCAGGAAAGCAGCAAAATCTGCTGTTGTGGGAGGAGTCCTGCTGGAGTCCTGGCTCTGCACAGCTGCCACTGAAATGCAGCAAAAGGGTTTTGAAAACATCTGTCACAGCCTCTACTTACAGGGGCTGCAGTCAGCCCACAGCACTGACTGGAGATCACCGGTGAGGACCACCTTTCTCCTGAGGCTTTTCCTTTCCTCCCAAAGGAAAAGTGGAAATTACAATGCAGATGAAGAAAATGTGCTGTGTCAATACACAGAAATAGCTATATAACTATGGATGTAAAAAATGTAAAGTGTTAATATTTTAACTAATATTTTAAACTGAGTTCAGCCCAGATGTAAGAGCAGCTCGTTTAAAATGACATTAGGAGATGTAATCTGTCGCACAGGAGTCTGATTCTACCTGACTCCAGATATGTGGAGAGATGGAATATGGCAGGGGTGGGGGGTAATAATTCAGTCATTTCCCACTTTTTGACTGCATAATCTCCAGCAGAGCCACCCTGTCTCAGGAGTTAGAGTTGGTCTCTTCCTTGTCTCTGTTACACACCTGCACTGATTTCAGGGAGTTTTTGGGCCGGCACTGGCACCAGACACAGACACTCACTGCAGGTATTAACCTACCTCATCTCTGTGTCGTGTTTTAGGAATACCAGCAGAGGTGGTTCCCTACAGAGATTCAGGTAAGCGCTTCCAGGTCACCTCATCCTGCAGTGTCTTCTTTCTGACCTGCTGAGACATTAAAAAATAACTCCCTGGCTGTAAATCCCTTGGTTTCCAGTTGGCCTGGTGTTGGACCTGGGCATGGTGCAGACATTCTGTTGTAAGGCTGTGGTAGTGGCTGGCTGACAGCAGGTGATTTGTACAAGGTGTTCTAGCAGATCACCCATTTTTGTGGGCCTGCCAGGTCCTCACAAGATCAGCTACAGCAGTCATCATCCTTTTTAAGGGAAAACCCAGCAGTTCTCTTTGGCAGCTGTTCAGTCTTAGCCAAAAAAGCTAGAGGCAGTTTTTAGCATCCCCTGAAGCCTGGGAGGGACCTGGACCCTGGTTTCTGCAAGCAGTGATGCTTGGCTCTGAATGCATTCCTGCCTTAGCTCACAGCATTCCCAGCAGGAGGTGCCAGGTGAAAGCCAGATGTCAGGCAACAGAGCAGCAGTGCCAGCCAAGAAGCTTGCACAGACAGGCAGTCTGAAGGCAGATTTCCTCCCACCAGACACTGCTGCACGGCCCCAGAATGTTTGTAAAAAGCCCATAGCAGGAAATGGCCAATGGCTTAATTGCATTACTGAGCTCATCCCTCTTGTGCCCAGGCCAAGGCCACAGGATGAGTTAGGAGAGGTGAACAGCCCAGTGGAGCAGCCTTTTGAGAGGACATCTGTTCAACCACTTCTGTTCTGTGCAGTGGAAAAGATATAAATTGCAATATAATCCCTTGGGGAGTTTTTTGAGTTACCTATCCCCAAGGAGCCACACAGAACACGGGGACAGAGGGATCCATTGCAGTGCCATATTCTCCCCACATTGCCAGGTGTAGAAAGGGTCATGATACTTTTCCACTTGTCGTTTGGCTTCTCTGCCACTTGCCCCAGGTTTTGTTGCAGACAGGTGGTTACTCACTGTGGTTTTTAGTGCTGAGAATGGGAAGCTCTGTATTTGTATGTTTTCCATCAGAAATAACAAAACTATATTGCTTTTCAGAGATTGCCAGAAGAGAAGATTCAGATGCAGATGGTGAGTACAAACATGCAAACAAAAGTTTATCTTGTGAATGCTCTTTCAGGACTGAGTTTTGCTTAGTGATGAGTGTGATACCAACTCCTTGATGCACAGAGATTGTCTAATCAAAAAATAGAAGGTTAAAAGCGAGTATTAACATAGAATGCTTTAATAGAAGAAATACTGTGCAAGTCATTCCGTGATGCAAAGTTACAGTGGGACTGTTGCGTTTAGGAAGTAGAGTAATACAGGACAGACTCTTGCCAAGTGTGAATTGATGTTCTGCTAAGTTCTTTATCTATAGATCATTCATACAACTGCACAGAGTTGTATCTGTGAGTCAGAATAATGCAATGCTATGTTATTAATAAGAAAATAATCGAATTAGCCCCCAAACCAGAATGTGATAAATCCAGACTGCTCAAAGAGTCAAAAATGTGATGCCTGTATCAGGTGACCCAGAACAGAATTTCTTGGCAAGGTTTAGTTGCTCTGTGGTTCAAAAGCACCATAGCAAAAGTCTACAGCTCACGTAAAGGACACTTCCAGTACTCACCTGTTCCATCTTTAGAGAAAATTCACTGCCAGGCAGGGGTTGCCTGGATGCACAGCCATCCAGGGGAAATCAGCATCTGAAACTTGTGCTGAATCAACTCCCAAAGGCTTGGGTGCAGCAGGTGCCTCAGGGGCTGCTCAAGCCACCAACAAAGAGAAAAGGAAAAAACTGCTAGTTTGAACCCATTATTGGAGGGATGGTAAAATACTCTTCTGCTCTTTCTGGCAATACAGCGGGAGAAACAAGAGAGTTTGGCAACTCTGCTCATGACAAAGAGCAAAACGCTCTGTGTTTAAACCTCTAAAATACCTTGTTTGTTCTTCCATTGTTTTTTCTCTATGCCAGTGTAGCTGCAGGTCTTATTTTGGGAGGTGCAGAAGTATTTGACATCACGTATAAGTAGAGGGATGGTTCTCACTCCCTCAGTAGTGAAGGGGATTTTATTATTGTAGCTGTGGCTGTGCAAAGCACCCGGGAATCAAACTGAAGCTCCGTTGTACTGTAGCTTTACTCGCCCACTGTCATTCTGAGACTATGGATTGTCCCAGAAGAGGCAGAAAAGACCCAGAGTGCTTTAAAACAATTAAGTATTGTTAATGCAGCCATCTGGTTATACTTTTTTTAAGCTCCATGCATTTTTAAAACCATGCTCTTCGGAGTGATTTTAAAATTGCTAATTTATCTTTCTGAAAGGCTCACAGACCAACAAACAGTTTTACATATATTCTGCTCTGACAACCTATTTCAGATACAAAAATAAACTTTAAACTTCGTAATTTAATAAAAGACATCTCTTTTTTGTAGCATATGAGAAGGAGAGCACTCACCCCCCTCAGTGGACAGTACGGTGGATGGGCATACGGAAGGATGGTAATTGATTTATTAAATCAAACTGATGTCAAACCTGTTGAACTTCAGACCAAGAATAAGATCTCTGGTTAAAAAAACCCTTTATTTTTCCAACATGAATACTTTGTTGAAGTGCATCAAGGCTTCTTGATGAAAATCAGAGGCTTCTCACAACATTGAGCCTAGTGCCTGAGAAATCTCAGGGAAATTATTTCATTCTGTGAGTGATGGTCTGTACCTAAAGGTGGATTTGGAAGGGCCATGGCTGCAGTTGTGACCTGATCTTCCCTCTCAATTTCAGATGAATTCTTTCATTTTGTCATTCTTTGCTTTGCAATTGGGGCTTTACTAGTTTGCTACTACTACCACAAAGGTAAGGCAAGATTCAACAGAAGGATAAATTCTTGCACTCTAGAAAAATGAATGAAGCTAACATTTATTTTATTGCCTTAGACTGGACTATTTCTCTTGGGATTGGTTTAATCACCTTTGCTTCCCTGGAAACCACTGGGATATACTTTGGCCTAGGTAAGTGTCCCTACAGCACAGCTGTGTCCCTGTGCTAAGGATGAGGTCACACAGCCACCACAGGGCCATAAACCCGTCGGGGTCGAGATTCTGTAACTCACCACATAACTCTCCCCCAACCTCTCCCAGTTACAGGGGGGCTGCAGACAAGCAGCCTTAATGCTACTGAAGGGAGAGGTTGACTCATTTTTCCTTCTCAGTGATCACAAGACCCTGAGTCACCTCTTTCTGCAGCAATGGCCGGATGCTGCGTTGCCATGACAACATGTAATTTTAGCAGCAAGGCCCATCTTCCCAGATCCACTGGCTAAGATGCTGTGCATTCCGGCTGCCATGCCTTCCCCTGGGACTGAGGACAAGCTCGGGGCAGAACTTGGATGGCAGCAGCTACTGGAAATATTAAAACCTGGGCATTTTGGCAGTCCCTGGGGATGGCGTAGGAGAGCTGCCACCAGCAGCAAGTTATGGCTCCCCAACAAAGAACTCATCTCCTCTGTAATCTCATGTTAACATGGTGGGAGGTTGTGGATGGTTCTTTCATGACTCAGTCTGATCTTTGTTATTAATGATATTGCAGATGTGCTTGGTTAAACAAGTGTCAGTGTTTGGGTTTTGCCATTTTGCAATTTTTTAATGTTTTATGTTGCTTATCTTTGTTTTCATGCCCAGTGTACCGAATTCGAAGCGTCCTTGACAGCTTTGTTCCTCTAATTGACAGATTCAGGCCAAGAGGTAATAGTGCTCTTTTTACTGACAGCATTTGTCTTTCCTGGACCTTCCTGGGTACTTCGGTTTGGTCAAGAATTAAGACCAACTCATTTAAATGATAATTTCCAATCTTATTGCCTTAAAAAAAAAGGAATATTTTACTACAGTTCATTACAGCTGCTTGGATTTGAAAATGAATTAGTCTTGACTCTTTCCCTGTGGCAGAACATGTTCACATTTTTCACACTTCACCCTGTATGGGGTACTGTCTCCTGGCAGTGTCTGCGTAAGAATTCTATGGCTTAAATAAAAACTCAGGGAGTGGAGGGAGGCTTCACTTTTTGGGTCTTCAGATTCTTGGCTTGTGTTTATCCGTGTTTATGGACACAAAACACAAAGACTATTGAAAAGCTGCATGGATCCAGCACAATCTGAACACAGCAGTCCTGACAGCTGTTGTTTTCTTCATCCCACAGGTATGAGGAAAGCTGCCTAGGAGGAGTATTTCAGGAGAGTTCCCCAAACCTGGCCGTCCAGATTTCCAGTACTAAAAGAACTGCTGTATGAGGTGAACCTAACAACCCAATGGCCAATGTGAAATGCTGAAATGTGAAACCTCTGAAAAACATCACTCCTTTCCCTCAAAAATAAACCTGAAACTGGGGTATGGGGCCCCACTCTGGATTCCAAGGCTGTTTGTGGCTCAGCAGAGCTTGGAAGACAATCGAGATGTAGCTTTGTGTTTAATTCCATTTAAATATAAACACATTCACCTTCCCTCCCCCAGGCAGCCACGTGGTGGTGCATCTCTCCTGCCTATGCTAGTCTGCCTGTGCTGTACCAAAATCAACAACAGACAGTGTTGTCCTGTGCTGGTTCCGGCTTAGGCTGTGGCTGTTCCTGTAGGAATTCTGGCCCCTCCTCCTCCCCCCTGTGCTGCCCAGAGCACACAGAGGCCGGCACTGCTCTCCCAGCTGAGCGGCGGTGCCGGTGCTGGGGCTGATGAATTGATGGTGGCAGAACTCGGAGCAGTGGGCGGGCAGCAGTTTCACCCTGCCTGAGAGAGTGCTGGGAAGATGTTCCAGGCACTGACAGAGGGCTGCAGTAATGAGAGTACTAACAACAGCAAATTTCATCTTCTCTCACAGGAAAAACAAAGTGCTTGATTTGACTCATCCTCTAACCTTTTTCTTTATTTTACTCAAAGAAACATGGAACTGTGACATTCCTCTCATGTTATAGGGATGTATTACACATTGCAAGGATGTAGGGCTAATGCAATCATAGGGTGTATCTTTAAATTTTTAGTCAAAATGTAAGCTCTTCATACCCACAGAATGATGAAGGCAACAAGTTGGACAGAAAAAGCCATAAACATGGACTTGTAAAGAAATGTAAATCTGAAAGCTGTAAAGCCAAACAGCTCAGAGTTTTACAGGAGCAATTTCAAGCCTTGCTCAGGAAATCAGAAAGGTTACTTTTTGTTGTATGTAACTTGAAGCACCAGTGTCCATCACTCTTGCCTGCAGTTCCAGCTGCACTGCCAGAAACACCAACAGTTGCACTCAGGCCTGCACCAACACAGCACAGCTGCCACCCAACCCCTCAAGGGCCAAACTGTGCAAGAAGGATGAATACAAGTTATTTCATAGTATTTATATTCTCATTTACATGTACTATTTACATGTCTTTGTAGAAATATTCCACCATCCCAAAATACTGTATATTTTGTGTCAGTCTGCAAATAAAGTCTTGCTCAGACCACTACAGCCATGTTAGTGGCAAAGGGCTTTTGGGTGAACTGAAAACTACACAGACTCACCCTGCTCTGACAAAAAGGGCTTTTTTAGTGTCCTCTGCTGTCTAATGTCTTTCTGAAAGGCAATTTGTGGAACAGTCAGGATGAGAAACATGTACAATACCTAATGTTTCAAATTTGATACTCTGTAGTCAGCAATGAATTTTTAATTTTAACAGAAACTGCTTAAGGGTAAAATACACAAAATGTTTAAAAACAGCAAAACATTTAAAAAGTCACCTAGTGCATCCCGCCATGCGAGATGAACAGCTCAGCCACTTAGAGCAGGTCATATGAGAAAAGTCAATTCTTAAAAAAAAAGGCAACTTACACATTGAGCTGCATCCTCTTGGGTATCTGGGAATTTCCTGCTCTTCTTCCAGATCCTTCTTTAGTCCATCACAGCATCACCCTTGCTCCAGCATCAGCAAAGCACTCAAAACTACAAGTTCCTGTGAATAGTTTCAACTTCCTTCACTGAGCTTGTGTTCTCTGCACTGCCATTCAGTATGTCCTACCTGAGCCCAGAGCTCTGCCGGGCCCCACCTCCCCACTGGTTCCCCAGGACCTGGAATGTCCCATTCCACTTCAGCATCACCCAGCACACTGGGTACTTCCTCCCTGCCTTTGGTTTTAAATGGCTGGGGGCAGTGCAGAGAGGAGAGACTCAAAACATTCAGGTATTACCCCATTACACCAAACCCCACAGAGAAAAGAAGAGATTAAACCCCAGAAGGTTTTTTAAGCTGGTATTTTTATTAGAACTCTCTACATAAAGCACCTTTGCCTGCCTTAACCTCTCCAAACGCAGCTCCTCCGTTACACAGCACGAGATGCTTCGAGCTACTCCGCGTTCCTGGATTTGGACACGGCCGCCCGCACCGCCTGCATGATGGCATCCTTGTCAATGCCAAACATCCTCAGCAGCTCAGCTGGCTTCCCGCTGCGGGGCACGTGGGACACAGCCAGGCGCGTGACGGTGACACCGGGCTCGCCCACGACCGCGGCACACACGGCCTCGCCAATGCCACCTGCGGAGAGAGGGCAGACACGGCACTGACGGAGCGTCCGAGCAGGGAACAGCCACACTGTGTGTGTCTGTGTCTGTGTCTGAGCAAAGGGCCCTGCATCTTACAGCCTCCATTCCTCGGCTTAGGAGAACACCAATCACACGTGCCTGAGTGGGCCAGCTGTGAAATGAGAACTGTCCTGTATCAAAGGCATTCCGAGGACAAGCAGGCTGCCATTTCTGAAGTACTCAGCCATCAGCAGCACAACACACCTGCTTCTCAAGGGCACAGGACTGTCAGCAAGCTCTCACCACCTCGGCATCAGCCACCAGGAACCACATTTAAAAATACACTTAGACTGAAGAGCATTTACAAGTGTACTTAACGTGCTGAAATTCCAACCAATCTCAGCAGCACTTCATAGCTCCATCTTTTCACAGTGCCTGTACGTGCCGCTGGGCACCTCTCTGGGTTGTGTAATGTATTCTCAACCTTTGCTCAGAGCTCAGCTCTGACTCACTATCAGTCCCAGGGACAAAGGATGCAATGGGAACTGCATGGAGGCAGCAGAGACACTGGAAGCAGAAGTACTAAGGAATAAGACAACAAGACTTGTGTCAAAAGCATGTGCTGTGAGAGCTGGTAGAAGAGGCATCTTAGTGCTACCCTTCAGCCAGAATGTATCCAGGATCACAGGGCTGCCCACAGCTCTGGGCATGGTGGGGTTTAACCAAACTGAGCCTCCAGGCAGAGGCACCTCTGTGGATGCAGCTGATGAGATGAGTGTGATGGGGCCTGCAATGCACTCAAGGTTCTGATGCACAGACACCTGCCCTGCCTGCACCACAGAGCACCCTGCCAGCACAAAGCCCCTGTTCAGCACCTCACTGTTAAGACTCTGCCATCTTGCAAACCTGCAGTAAAATATTTGTCCAGAGCTGAACACTAAGCTAGAAAATGATGAAGTTCAGTAATCTATTACCATTCATAGTCTGGAACAAAAGTATGGTGTATCCAGCACTCATGGTATAACCAGCTCACTTCAGGTACCTGGTAAGAGTGATGATCACCTTAAATTAGGGTAATATTCTCATAACTATATCTACTAATTTCTGTTAGTAGGTATCTATGATGGCAGAGAAGAAAAAGGGAGGAATTTATCTGAGAGTAACTGTGGAAAAATTGGAAACTGCCCAAACCATCTGATTTCAAGCAACCTGGAGCCAAGCTTTTGGACACATGGAATACATAAACCTGCACAGCAATGGTCTCTCTTGCAATTTCACACCTGCAGAGCAGTTGCTGTACAGCCATTCAGAGAACACTCTGTGCACAAGCCCTGCAGCACAGCAGGAATTCACAATTTCACTGGGCACAAATGAATCCAGACTTCACTTGGACCAAGCACACAAAGGGCACACAAGGCCAAGTTAATCAGAAAGGCAGCCCTGATTACCCCTTACATCTTAGGAACATTTCAACCCTCAGTGTCATTTTATAATCCTAACAGCACCAAAAAAGGCTGAAATGTCTCTTTTGCTTTAATGGGATGACAGCATCAGGTCCCATACTCCTCTGTCAGGTCAGAACCTTCTGGCCTCTGAGGGCTGTGACCTCCCAGACCCCACTCACCTTCATGGTAGTGGTCCTCAACAGTGATGATCCTGCCCTTGGTTGCTCTTGCATTTTCAAGTATTGTCTTCTTATCCAGGGGCTTTATAGTGAAGGGATCAATCACACGGATGTAGATCTTTTCTGCATAAATAAATGAAATTATTTGCAACAAAGAATTGCAGCATGGAGGACAACGCCAGTGGTACAGGCAATGGCTGTGATCTCCTAGGCCATCATGTGAACTGCCCACGCCAACTCCCAGGTACCTTTACTTATGGCTCATCTACCACAGAACTCAGCCAACCCTAATTTTTATATGTATTCTTTCTCCGTGCACCTTGTGGAATAGTGATATCCATTCATTCACAGACACGATGGAGGAGGCTTGGATGAGTGACTCATGGTTACCAGGGGCACCCATCAGCAAAACAGTCATCTAACTGGCTTCCCCCAGGTAAGAGCAGAATCCAGTCACCAGAAAATCCTCCTTATTCAGACTGTCAATTGTAATTTTTTTCCTGGACCTTTATTTTACCTTTATTGTCAAACCAAGTACAATTTCCACCTGATTCTTTGGTCTGTAGACATTCTGAATTCTTTCTTCACTGCAGGCTGCCACCTCTCAGGTGTGCCTGTCTGAACTGCCCAGCCCTACCGGGGCACCCTTAAGGTTGGTTGGCACCACACCCAGATTCTGCCCTGCCCTCATAAGACAGGCCCAGATGGCTCATTAAAGCTGTGCACAAATGGCAATTGTTTATAAAGAATAGCAATTATGTGAGGTTGTCTCTGATCCTGGCTGGGTGAACACTGGGCTGACTCCTACACATGAAGAGGCCCTATTGTCACAGTTTTGTGACTGAAGGCTCTTTAGTGGCCAACACATTTTGGGTATTAGACATTGCCTCTGCACTATGGGATTATCTCTCCAGAGGTGATTACTCAGACTTCAAGATCAGCAGAGCATTGTAAAGCACTGTAAATGTAGAAAAATAACAAGAGTTCTGAAAATACAACTTGCAAAATGTCCTGAGCCTGGTGACTTAAGGTCATGACAAAGTATCAGTCCACCCAGATACTGCACACAAAGCTCCCCATAAGCCACAGGCAGCATTACTGTATTATCTCCTGCTATTTGTAATCTCTTCCTGGGCAGAGGCCCCTGACTCACAGATGGGGTTTGATGGTTTCTTTCTCTTATTTCATTGAAGGATTATCATTGCTGTGACATGTCAGTGACTTGAGCACTGCCACAGATTTGTGCCCCTCTGAGGCTAGTTCAGAGCTGCTATATTCAAAGGAACCCAGGTCAGCAGTGAGCCCAACCCAGGGCCAGGTGCCCACGGGCACAGAGGTGACAAGCTGTGGTTTGGGACCTGAGCCCAGCCTGTTTGCAGCCGATTGTGCTGTACCTGTCCCACCCAGACCAGGTGCCACTCCTGCTTCTCCCAATGTCCCCAAGCCTCTGCCCACAGGGCACCATCACAGATCAGCAATTCTAAGGAGACTTTGATCTCATCTGTTTGACAATTTTCATGGCTACTAATGCTGCTAAGCCAACTAAAACCTCCTCCATTAGGCACGACTGGCAGCTGCATGCTGTGTTGTACTCTATCAGCTAACAGGTGACTGACTAGCTGTCTGAACAGCATGATTAATGTTTACCAGTACAAAGGGTCAGCAGTTAGGCTGACTGGTATTGATTTTTTTTCTGTGTTAAGTGACAAAAAGGAAAAAAGCCCCACCTTTTCTCAGCTGCTCTGCTGCAGCCAGTGCTTCATGCAGAGTAACTCCTGCTCCAATCACAGTCACTTGGTCATCCTTACTCTTCAAAACCACCTGCAAGAAAACAACTCCATGTGTTTTTAACACTAAATCTTACTGGGTATTTACATTTCTAGAGATTTTAATGAAAAGATCAAATCTTTGGCATTGCAATACTTTAGAGGGTAAAGGACTTTCACAAAAGGAACACTGCATATTTTTTCTGATTCTATTTATTTACCTTTGCCTGTCCAATATGGAAGTCCTCATTGTTGTTGTAAATGACAGGGTTTTCAGGACGACTGGTTCTGATGAAACAAATGCCCTGTTTCCGAAGTAAACATGTTAGAAATTAGGAAAACAGAAAAGTGTTGACATTCTAGTTGATAAATCCTATGAAAAAATACCTCAAAACAACTTTTTCTATTTGTCTGATGTTCACCCTTCTATGTTACCTTTGGTTCTTATAGTGAGCTCTCTCTGCCCCACCAGTTCCCATTAGTCCTTTGTGGCAGTTGGTTGCTTTAAACAGTACAAAACACTTCACCTCCTCTTAAAGCACACTGATAACTTACAATTTCCTTTCTGATTCCAAGATATTTATTTCTCTTTTGTTCTCTTGTGGAAATGGAGAATCCTACTCGAGTTAATTAGACTGTTAGAACTGTACCATATATGTGCAACTTTTACTCTGTCAATTTTAAATCAGAGAAGAAATGCTGGGCTGAAAGCAAGGAAAAATGCTTTCCATCAGTTAGAGTTCAGATGCCCTTCCAGAAGAAGCAGCAAACTTGTACTTTAGTCTCTTCTTCACGCTTCCTTCCCCATCTCTCATCTTTTTTTTCCACAAACCACTCATGACATTTGTTACACACCAAATTTCCACACTCCCTCATGGAAAACCTGCAAGATTGAAAGTTTTCAGATCATTTGCTCCTTTCTCAAAAAAACCTCCTACGGCAGCCAATGGAAGTATTGATCATGGAGATGATCAAAATCCTCAATATAAATTTATCTTTCCATATCTAGCTTCAATTTTGACCCCAGATATATTATACTAAGAGAGTACTTTTCAGGTTTGCTAAAGACCTAAGGGAGTTAGACTTACTCTTACTCTGAGTCAATATAGATTCAAACTGCACTTGGTGTATAATCATTTACATCTCCCCAAATCTGACCCACAGCATTCCAGACTGTTCATTCTGCACTAGCCTGGACAGAATGCCTGTAACCTTTCCTTGCAAAGAAAACATCCCACTGCCACGCTGGAGCCTCGAGAAGAATTTACGTGGGTAGAGACATGCAAGACACATGCCAGAAGCAACAAGAGTAGTACAAAAGGCAGAATTATTCCCTGGCTCAGAAATACTGTGATGCAAACCTTGGTGTTGGCAGCTATTTCCACTGCTTTTTCAGTGGCTACAGCATCACTGGGGTAAAACACAGTGGAGTTGGGAATAGCCCGGAACATGCTCAGGTCCTCCAGTCCCATCTGAGATGGCCCATCCTCACCTGGAAGAATTAAAGCAGGGTTACAAAAAAGCAAGAGGGCATTTTTGACAATCACTCAGTATTGAAGTGAGGTTCAACGTAAACCAGGCAAAAAAGGAGAAAAGGATAAAATCAGGCACACACACAACATGCAAGTCTACCTGCTTGAGAAAAGAATCATCTTCTCCTTAAACTTGGAACCATCTAAACAGTAAATAAGGATAGAAAGAGACTAAAAAGAAAGAAAACTGGGATTAAAAAGAAAAAATAGGAAATAAAGTATAACAATAAAACAACACAAAAGGAATACAACCAAATAAGGAAGGGTACAGATACAGAAAGAGAGTCACAAGATTTTTGAGCATCTTTAGATTTATATGTGCTGAGGCAAAATTTATACTTGTCAATAAGCGTTCCTCCAGATTTAAACTGCTGGAAATGTGGAAGGAGAATTGCATGTGTCCCATCAGAAATGGAGAGTGCAATTGGTACCACTACTCTCAAATTGTTAGGCTGATTTCAAGATTAAATGAAGGGTATGTATGTATGTATTTTTTAATACTGTAAAAAGGTCTTTTAAGGAGCAGCAGGGCATCTGTGTTGTTAATTTAACAACTCAAGTGCCTCATGGCATAAACTGCAGATCTATGAAAAAGAATTGTTAGCCAGGACACGTGCTGGATGCCATGATTTTCCATGGTTAAAGAAACAACCACCACAACACCCCCCGCCCCCAGTGACCTTATGTAACGGAGCTTTGGGAATGGCACTGTTCCAAACCAACCATGCACAGAGCTCTGAATCCAGTCATGTCACAGCCTGCAGCAGCAGGGCAAAGAGCCTTCCCACATGCACCCACTACCTGTTATTCAAGAAGGACGAGTTCGCGAGGAAGGAGGAGAATATTTCCTAAGAGCAGCGCAAAATTCTGAAGAACTTTAAACATATTAAAGAGATCAGTCATTGAACTCTGCCACTGCACATTACTAATAAAATAAGCACTGACCAGGAAGAGGAAGTGTCTCAGCTTTCAGTCATGACATGAAAAAACCCTCTCAACATCACAGTTTCTAAATGTGTGCACTCTGAATGAGAGGGATCCCAGTGGGCATCTTCCTTTCCTAAAATGCACCCACACAATGAAGACATAGAAGAAAAGTGAAATTATGAAGAAATAAAATTATCAGGTGATAATTTTGGTATCCTGAATCTGAATCTTATCCAAGGTGGAGAGTTACTCCTGCTTGTCCTGCTTTCACTATGATGGTGCCAATACCACCAGCATTCAAAGCTCCTCAATTCAATTCAAAGTAGTTTACAGACTAGCAGCAAGTTGAGTCTGGCCCCAAGTCTTTATGAAAATCCCAATTTATATGCTTTTGGAGTAGCACAGATCAAATGAGAGTATAATTCTCAATTACACCTGCAAAACCTACATTTAAAGCTTAATAAAAGAAGTAAGTGCCTAATATGAACAGTAGCAAATGTCCAGGATATAAAACAGTCTAAACAATTGATATTTCTATTTTTGACACATGTACACTATGATTTCTTTTCCTATAAGTTTAGTTTGAAAAATACAGAGTTTTCTGTTATTTTCTTATAGCCTTAAAACTTATTTAATGTTTCGGTCCATCAGCAACTATTGGTCTAGGAGTGAACTTAGTACAAGTTCAGAAGGTCATTGTGATAGCTATTTCTCATAAATTTAATGGGTTCAAATTTCAAAGCAGCAGAAGCCCAGGTCTACCTAGAACTGCATACATAAAACTTCAATTTTCACCACAGATCCAGACTGGATTCTGAATTCCATGCAGAATTGGAATTCCATGCAGGCCCAAAGTTCTAACAGGAAGTATACTTCATTCATACCCTTTCATTTAAAATTGAATTTTTTAACTGCTAAAGGATTTCTCTGAATAACTTTCTTTATAACTCTTCATATAAGTTGCAAACTTATATTAACTTCATATAACCCTTTTTATAACTTTATATAACTCTTTGTATAAGTTGCAAAACTTGGGGTTGAAATTTTTTTTTGAAAATCAAGCTGAGGCTTGAATGAGATTTGTACCTCGAACAACTTTATAAATCCAAGTCTGCACTTCACAGCCACAGCTCCCCGCAGAACATTTCATGTGCTGAAAATTGAAACTTGGAAGTATAGTTCTAGGAGACAATTCAGGTAACCCAAAGAAGTTTTATCTTCTTAAATGAGCAAAGACCAAACCTAATTGGCTTTTGCGCCAACACCCTGCTTGCTAAAGGTCTGAAGGTGGAAGGACTGATTTTAGTAAGAAAAAAGGCTTGTAACAGAATCCCTCCCTTAATTACATACAAAAGACACGATCTGATACACACTACATACAATCTCTGCTCCAGAAAACCACAGTGCTACAAGTTAAGTTTGAGGTTTGGGATGACATCACACATGTTTATGAAGCATCTTTAAATCTTTACCAATATTACAGGTCAAACAAACTATTTTCTTTTAAATGAAAAAAAAAAAAAGGAAATCCAACTCTCCTCCAAACCTTACTGCCAGCCAGAACTATTAAATCAACTGAAAAACTGATGTATGCAGAGAGCCTTAATTTGATACCCCTGTCATCTCTCCTTCTCTTTCGTTTTCCCTAGAAATACCTACTAGTTTTTCAAGCGTGAATGTCTACTTGCATTTTCCTTCTTGGTATGCAAGCCTGCTCCTGTTTTCATGGGTCATGTCTATGCATTTCAAATAAAAGTTAAAATCCTCTTCCTCCTTCAAACCAAAGCCAACCCCAGTATGATCTGACGTACTCCAAACAGTTACGGTGGGAAGCCAAGACCAGAGAAGGCTCTGCTGGTGAGGGCCCTCAGCCAGTTGGTCTGAGATGTGCTGGCTCTGCTGCCTTGGTCTCCCCTGGCAAACCCTTTTCCCACACCTCTCAGGTGGATGGACTGCAGGACAGGACCTGGGGGAGCAAAGTTCCTTCTGCAGTAAGATATCCTGGGTTTGGCTGGCATAGTTCACTTTTTTCTTAGCTGGTGCAGTGGTGTGTTTTGGATTTAGGATGAGAATACTGTTCATAACACACTGATGTTTTGGTTGTTGCTGTGTGGTGTTATCCTAAATCAAGGACTCTTCAGTGTCCTCATGCTCTGCCAATGAGGAGATGGACAAAAAGCTGGGAGGGACCATGGCCCAGACAGCTGACCCAAGCTGGCCACAGGATCATCCCATACCACAGAATGCCATGCTCAGCATATGAACTGGGGGGAGCTGGCTGGAAGGGGCTGACCACAGCTCAGGGACAGGCTGGACACTGGTCAGTGGGTGATGAGAAATTGTATTGTGCTTGTTTTGGGGGTTCATTTTTATAATTACAATTATTATTAGTAGTAGTATGTTTTACTTTGTTTTATTTATTAAACTGTTCTTAACTCACAAGTTTTTTTCTGATTCTCCTTCCAGTCCCACTGCAGGGACAGGGAGTGTGTGAGTGGCTGGGTGGTACTTGGTTGTCAGCTGGGATTAAACCACAACAGATCAGGCTCGTGACCTCCTGAGGAACCTCAACATACAAGCGTCTATGGGAGCTGACGAGATGCATCCCAGAGTCCCGAGGGAACTGGCTGAGGTAGCTGCCAAGACACTCTCCATGAAAAGTCACAGCAGTACCAGGTGGAGTCCCTGGTGACTGGAAAAAGGGAAACACTGCATCCAGTTTGAAAAAGGGGAGAAGAGATGGTCCTAGGAACTACCAACTACCACCCTGTGCCTGGGAAGATCCAGGAACAGATCCTCCTAGAAGCTGTACTAAGGCATGTGGGGGACAGGGAGGTGGTCCAAAACAACCAAGGGTAAGTCCTGCCTGACTTTGAGCAACCTGGTCTAGTGGGAGATGTGGGAAGGAGATGACCTTTAAGGTCCCTTCTAACCCAAACCTTTCTATGGTTCCATTTTCTGAATTATGTAACAACTTCACAGTTTCTTTTTCATCAATAGTTAAGAGGTTTTGGATTTTTTTAATCACCATGTGAACGATTGCAGTTGTAAAAAATAATGAGATAAATTGAATTAGTTATTTCAAATGTGTAATCTCCAAAGTGTTTTTGAGATTGATGGACAAGAGCATCTGTGCAAGAACAGTATAATTAGTTTCTCACTTTAGAGATTGGGAAACAAAGGTACAGTAAGCACATGACTATTCTTTCCACAGAAGAACAGAAGACATCAACTGCAAAGATGAAATTGAACCTAAACTCCTCAGTTTCAGCCCAATCCCTTTATATCAAGTTTTTACTTGTACAGTAGAAAAGCTTGTAGGGAAAAGTCCTATTTTCATCAGCCCAAAGAGGAAAAAAAAGCAGATGACAGCTTGAAATTTTTCTCATTCTAAATACAACAGTGTGTCCCACAAAAGTGGCTTTGCCATTACAACTTCCTCCTATCAATGCTGCCACTGTTACACTACCCCAGCTGTAATAGAGCTTTCCTCCACAGAGCAGGATCCATTTGACTGCTAGACACTTATCACTACGTGGATGGGGACTGCTGCGAGGAAGCCGTGGGTGCCCTTACCGATGGAAACCCCGCAGTGAGAGCCGCAGAGGTTGATGTTGCTCTCGGAGATGGCAGCCATGCGGATCTGGTCGAACGCTCGCGAGAAGAAGGTGGCAAAGGTGCTGGCAAAAGCAATGGTCCTGTCACGAGTGGCACAACCAACTGCAATGCTCACCTGAAAGAGGGACATTGGACAAGAACGGTGAATTCCTCATTTATCAGTTATTTCCGGGACATCATCTGTGGGACTTCTTGCCCTAAAAATTTAGCAAGAATCTCTCAATGCAGATTAAAAATCTCTGTTTAGTCCTGCTTCTAATTGCTGGCGTTTCCAGAAAGGAAAGGAGGCAACTCACCCTCCCAGTATCTATCCTCCTGCATCTCCTCTCCTCCTTGCTTCAACTGCCAGCTGTTATTGTTGATTCTTACTGGCAGCTTCTTTTCTTTATCTGCTTCAAGCAGCCATTCACAGATTTTTAAGACTTATCCGCCTCTTTCTTCTCCTGGATCAAAGGCTTATGTTCTCAGTCCAATGGACAAGGTCTTGCTATCTCCAGCAGACAAAAATCATCATTACTAAGAGGGAATGGATTTACTTGCATTATTTGGACTGGTATTTACAAAAAGGGCCATTCTTTAACAAAATGGAAATTAGAACAAGGTTCCTGAATTGGTTATTGCTACAATTACCTCATACATTTATTTGAAAACAATTGGACCCTGCACTCTAAGGGGACTCACACTGAATGATTATACTGATCTTTCAATAAACCGAGGGAGCAGTTACCATGTTCTGCTCAGCAATGTAGCACTCGATGTAGCGACTGGGATGTTCCTTCTTGAAGAGCTCTGAGAAGGTGGAGTTCTTTGTGTCCCCATCCAGAGCAATCACTCGATCGTTAGCGTGGCCCAGTTTTGCAAGCGCGACCCCGTAAGCTTTGCGGGTGGCCCACTGCAAAAGGAAAACACACCAGGGCTGCTGTAACTTGCTGCTTCTTCTAGAGGCTTTTTTCTCTTCCTACTTTATTGTTTTCAAATGATTGCAGTATCAAAAGTACATATGAGAATGGTGACACACAGAAGAGTAAACAAACCCACGATGAAGCATTAGAAAAGACATCTGTGCTGAAATTGGCGGCTCCCCACCAATCCTGCTAGGAAGTGTTTAAAACCTTGCTTTCCAACCCTGGAAATTCACTGAACCTCAAGGAGTTTCTTCAATTTCAAATGCACATAAAGTAGTTTAGAAAATTGATAATGATCATGAAATGAAGAAGAGTGATTTGAATCTTCATATTTTAATATATTTATATACCCTTTTGATACCCAGCAAGTTGATTGTCTGTGTCACACCACAGAAACAGGTGTCTGCCTACTGAGAAGAGGTGGGTAGTTGAAATTGTGGCAAGGGGTAACACAAAACCTCCTGCCATCCAGTTAAGCAGTCTCACACTTTGAAATATCTGACAAACAGTGGAAAAGAAGGGAATACCTTTTCTCCCACTTTGTAAGTTGGTGGAGATGGCATCTTAATGTTTCTAATATTTACTATAGGTGCATCTTCTTCTGGAAGGGCTGGAGAAAGCTTTTTCTTGTTTTGGATCCTGTCATCTATTTCCTGAATGACTTGTTCAGCCATATTTTTCGGAAGGGGCTTTCCATGCCAGCTTTCCTTATCTTCAACACCTGTGTATTTAAAATCACATTACAAGTAAGAAAAGCATAAAAACAATTTAGGTTTTTAGCTGCAGATTTTACCCAGATAAAAATGCAATGGAGTATGACAGTCTAGTACTTTCTTCCAAGGAAGAAATTGAACAATTACAGTAGTTTTCAACTGCACTATGACAAACATTTAAACAAATAGGAGGAATTTTACATAATCAAATCACATATATTCCAAACTTGTGACAAAATCCCAGCATTTTCTACTGAAATTATTTGTAAATTGGCACCTAACAGACCTGGTCCCTAAGTGTTGCAGGAGGCAACCAGTAAATCAATGTGAACACCTCCCATACAATTTCAGCAGTTAGGCCTATTTAAACAAACTCAGTTAAGTTTGAAACCACAGTTAACCAAGGTGTCCAATTCAAACAAGACTTGATGTTTTACAGCTTTATTTTAATAGCTTCTGATGACTCTTATCTGTGCACCCGGCACTAACAGCCACATCACCTCTCTGGCTGATACGCTGCTTTTCCCTACGTCACTGCAAATAATGAACTTTGCTTGCTTACTCAGTGAAAAGGATTGAAGATATTCACTGCTGTTATTAATATTTATCTGGTCAGAAAGGGAAGCTCACAGAGTGCTGCTAAAAGCTGTAGCTTAAGGGAATCATGGCAACCCTTGACACACTGAGTGTGCATTTACTCCATCCCACGGACACAACACTCTGTAGCTGGCACACATCTCACTTGCTAGGACCAAACCAATTTTCTCAGCAGTGATGTTGCTGAGAAGTACAGAGGTTGAAAGACCTTCTGCATGCTATTGCTCAGGTGTGCAGGTACCTTTACTGCAGCACTGGGTGCATATCATATCCACATGTGTATGCAGAGCAATCCTTGTTTTATTACCTGATATGCCTTTGCCTTTAAAAGTCTTTGCAATGATGGCTGTTGGCTGATGTTTGGCCTGGCCAAAGGCTTTGCAAAGCTCCTCCACACTGTGTCCATCCACGATGATGGCATGCCAGCTAAGAACACAAACAGATCAACTGTTTCTAAAGGGTTTCAGCATGTGACACCCTCTGGTAGTCAGCAATAACAATAACAAATACTAACTTCATTCCAGAGCAGTGTCTTTTTAAGAGACCCAAAGTATGCCAGAAACATGAACTAGTATTTATTTGAGACCATAAAAAATAGCACAGCCACTTTTTTATAATGCAAAATCAGTCACAGGGGGATCGACAGCTACGAGCAAAATTCACAGCCCACAGATAACTACATTTCTTCAGATATAATGGCCATTTTTAGTCACAAGAGCAAATCAAACATCTAGAAATAAGATGAAAACTGACAATAGAAGCTGATTAACAAAACCCCAAACACTCTGGCATAATTTGGTTTCTATTGTATCTGACAAATTTTTAGCATGGATTTTGCATCTCCATAGAAATATGAAACTAAATGAAAGCCAATACACAAAGAATTCTCTTACAAGTAATGCTCTCCATGCTGGTTTTTTCTGATCTACTTGCTATGATAGGACATGTGGTAACAGTTAGAAATCTGAATTAATGTGATAAAAACAGTTTTAAGACCCCTAACAGATTTATCTGAGTAAGCAGTCCTTATTTTCCCTCAAAACCAACAAATTCTGCCAGTTTTAATATTCCTGCTTCAGCCATAAAGTCTACCAATATCAGGCATTATAACAGACCGTCTTCCTTGCTGATGGAATCCTTTAGAGCTGAAAGCTCATTTGAACAATTCTGAGAAGCAAATAAAACATACATTTTCAAATGAGAGATTATCCTGAACTTCTCCCACTCACATACCCAAAGGCCTCGCAGCGTTTCTGGTAGATTTCAACGTGATGCTGCAGAGGAGCAGGGTCACTTTGTCCAAGACGATTAATATCAAATATAGCAACAAGATTATCAAGCTTGTAAAAGCCAGCAAAGGCCATTGCCTCCCAAACAGAGCCTTCAGATAACTCTCCATCTCCAAGCAGACAGTACACTCGATAGCTAAAAGAAATTAAAAACGAAAATAAATTAGGTTTGATGTTTAAGCACTATTAAATCAAAACTCCTCCAATAATTCATAGTAAAAATTCACTTCATTTTTCTATCCCAAACTCAATTCCCATTGCTCAATGCATTCACCTCAGCTAGTTATGTAACCTTAGACCAAACTAAAATAGTTCTGAGCTGTTACATGTTACAAAAATAAAATGAGAAATACTGCACTCCTTTCCAAACCTTTGTCTCAAAAAAATCAAGTCTTACGCCTCCCATTGCAAGGCTTGACTGAACAGGCCCATTGAACGCTGTCACTGTGACTCAGCAAGATCCTGAACAATGCAGGGACAGTTACCTCTGCTTCCTCCTTCTTCCCATATACCCTCTGGAAGGACAACCAAAAGGAATTAATTTCAGGAAATTCTAAATTGTGGGTGAGCTCAGCTATGGATTAAAGCATGCTGCATAACAAATTCAGAGTTCAGGGAAAAGATAACCAGCATGATATGATTTTGTAGACTATTTCTCCAACCACTAAAGCCTTTTATTTAGGTAAAACTCAGTTAGCAGGAGTACTGCCTCATCTCTACCAAATTCAGCCACAGCACTTGTCTTGTACTACCACTCTTTTTCTGGATAACAAAACTTTGTAAACATTTATTACCCACTAAAATTAAAAAAAATAATTAGTCAACTAGCCTTCAAAGATATAATTTTAAAACAAAATAATCGAGGTGGCTGTCAGTGATTTTTTTTTTTTTACTCAAGATGAAGCTATAACAGACTTTTGATCTGATTCCCACCTGCCTTCAACTAAATGTGAACTCCTTGCACTTAAGCTGCTCCCCAGTGCTGCACGCAAGACCACCTTTTCCTTTTGTCATGTAAGCACTGGTTAGATTTTTTCCACACGTAGCATCTGCTAAACTCAATTAAAATCAGCAAGTCATCTTTCACAGAAATGATTTCAAGCTAGTGAAGTGTAGGACACATTAACTGGGCAGCCTATGCTCAAATGTACTAGAACTGTCAAATAAAATATATCAACCACATCAGGCTATTTTCCTCCTCATACAGATTTGCCTTTAGATATCTTCTTTTCTTGTGCACAAAATAAATGGCAGGAGCAGTCATTTTTGTCTCTGTGGAGTCGAGTGCCTTTCTGATAACATTTTGGAGCCCTACTTTATGATTCAATTATGCTCTTATTGACCATAACAGTTCCTTATCCAGCGTTCTCCATTATTTGTCATCTGACTTTGAACAGACATCTCCAGCTTGCACTTTCCTTCTAAGGGGACACATCCAGTCTCAAAATGGATATCAGTTACTCTCTGGAAGTTAGAGGCTCCTCCAACAACTCACTGTCTTCTCTGTTCAGGAACATCAGCTTGCAATGCTGTCAGGTTACAAAAGAAACACACATATGCACTAATTGTTGCTAATCTTTAAACCCTTGGTGGTTTCACTGGCAACAGTTTTGTAATTATCTATCATTTAAAACCTGAATCTGAAATTAGACTTGGGAATGGAGAATAGAATAAAGGAGAATCTATCTTATCTATGTATATATCATCTATCTATCTATCTGTCTATCTATCTAATTTATTTTAACAAAATTTTCCCACTGCTTACAATCATGAAATATGAAGATGGAATTACCTGGCTCTGTCAAAGAATTTGCCAGTGTATGCCATTCCACAGGCAGCACCAAGACCCTGCCCAAGGGATCCAGTAGCCACATCAGTGAATGCTTGTCTCTGAGAATAAGAAGACAACAATTACTTTACAGTTAAGAAACAGAGGAAGTAATTTCCAGTGCTAGAAGATGGTTCAACATACACCGAAATGCAGCTTCTCAGCTGTAACAATGTGCAAGTTCCTCTAAATCTTGCCTTGAACCCCTGATTTCTCTGCAGTGCAAGTACCTTCATGATGACTGTCCCCAGCTAACTGGGCTCTCTGAGAGGGAATGGAATTTTTCAGCTATGCTTTGGATGACAACAGTTAAGAATTGATGATTTTGTGTAAAAAAGAATCAATTGAAACAAGTGGTTGGGAATGGAAAGACCAATGAGGTGACCAAACTGGATATAAACTCTTGAAATACCTCAGAGCTGCTTAAAAGACAAGTGAAATCTGGATGGAACTTTACATAAACATTTATAAAATGGAAACTAATACCATGCAGGACTTTAGGGGAACTTTACTACAACAATAAAGGTCATTTTTACATGCTCATTCAAACACAGTTCAAATTCAGTTGTGAAACCATAAATGCCATCATCCTTCTTCAGACTTCATAAGGAAGTCTCTATCTTTCCTGTACTGTACAGCTGGCAACCAAAATTGCTGTGAAATACATGCACTTATTGTTTCACAGAAAACATAATTTTGTATCAAAGATTATGAGCACTCACTGGCACTGGGTGTCCTTCTAGGACAGAATCAATTTTCCTCAAGTTGAGTAAATCTGCTTCTTGTAGAAAGCCAGCCTCTGCCCAAACAGAATATAAAATTGGTGCTGCATGACCCTAGAGAGAAACAGAAATTTTAAACACAAGTTTCATAATTCCCAAGTATCAAGACAAAATTCCACAAAGCTGACAAACCCTGAAATCAGGTTCTTGTGCCCATTAGGAAGGCACAGAGTTATTAAACAGTTTTACAGTGCACACATCCAAACTGATACTTGTTTCCAAGTTCCTCGCACCCCTGCTAAGAGCACCCCAGCAGGATGAGTGGTGTTATCTCACTAGAACTTCCTTCAATATGAATGTACTCAAGGCTGAATGCAATGAGTGACAACAGGCAAAGTTCTAAGCTTTGTACACTCAGACCTTTGTGGAGCAGTCATCTTCCACCCCTGGAGTCATCAGGAGTCAAAAGAGCATGCAGAGGTTTAAAGCCACTTAGCAAGTCTGGACAGAAACCCTGATTTATTAGAGGGCTAAACCAAACCAGAGGAAGTGACTCTCTCAGTGCTTCACTACCTCAGCATCAACTGCTTGCTTCTCACTCAATTCCTTCTTTCAGAATGGCCACCAGAAATGGCAACAGTTACATCCAGCACAAGGACATTCACCAGGGGCTACACAGCACTCCTGTGAGCCACCACTTGGGGAATTCTGACTCAAAGATGAAATGTGCCTCACTGGAGCACTTCATCTGCCTTGTTTTACATGGTTATGTTTTCTGAAGGTCCCTCACCTGCCTTTATGTCATATGAACAATATATCCCCGTGATTTGCAAAGGCACAGTGTAAAAGGGGACAGAAACATTAACAGCCAGAACAGACTGGGGTTTAAGTGTTCTCTGACCCACAGTGGTTCAGAAGTAGCACTGACTTTAATACCATACTGGCACAGTAGGAATGCAAACTACAAACTACTCACTAACCTGCCCTGTTTCATGTAATGCTCCCTGAGAAGCTGGCAGGAATTAGTGCCCACTGTGACGTGGCTGCAGGCAGAACAGCAGGGCTGCATTTAACAAGAGAGCACAAAAGCCAACTGCAACTGCCTCGTTAGAAAACTGGTTATGCCAAAATAAAACAGACCTTATTGCATCCTGATAGATTTTAGAGACAATATAGTATTTATTATTTAACATTAGAACAACTTTACATAGTGAAGTTAAGACTTATCAGGACACATTATACACACTCCTTTTAAATTATTTTTAAGTTATGCTACAACTTAATTCTTTGTCTTTCTGAAGCAGACAGATTACAGGCTCTCAAATATTTCCAACAGACTTCTGTGCAGATGTAAGTGTAGCTAAGCACAAGTCAAAGAAGGTAAGTAAATTTAATCTACAGACAGACAGCTCTTTGCTAGCAGACTGCAACATAACAGCAAAACAGTAATTGTTTATTTACCTTTGAAAGAACAAACCGGTCGTTGCTGGCATTTCTGGGGTCTTGCACTTTGTACCTCATGGTATGGAAAAACAGCACAGACATAATCTCTGCTGCACTGCAACATGATGTAGGGTGGCTACAAGTCAAGAAGACCCACGATTACCACTTGTGTTATTGTCTGCTTGGGACTGTATCTTTAAAATATCACTTCATCAGACACCAACTCCTCAGCATTAAACAACACAAATCTGTAGTGTTTGATAACCCACCCCTGTGCCATTCCCCCAGTGCCAATCAGCTGTACTTTGAGACAAAGGGAGCCTCTGATCTACTTGAAGTGGATGTTCAATCTAGACAGCTCAAGGACTTATCTTTTAGAGCTCTCCCTTCTCCATGCCAAGGACCACCACCTGAAGGGGTGACTGAAGCACAGGGACCTGTGTCAGCCTAGGCCTGAAATCAGACTCCACTGATTTATCTGGCAGCAGAAATTCACACCAATGCAAAGGAAACAGGGACAGCTTTCCACAGCAGTGGAGCCACTCACTGAGTGGAGGAATGAAAAACATCAGGACTTGTTCAGGCTCTGATGCACATGCAGGGATTGGTAATGCAAGATTAACTTTTGCAGAAAGTTCTGGAACATTTATAATTGTATAACTCAGGAACCATTTCTTTGTACCACATTAGAGCTGACAGAATACTAATTCTGATTTCTAAAGAGGACATTAAATAATGCAATTCTTGTTTTCATCTTCTACTGAAACTGGATATGGAAATTTACTGTCTCCAGTAAATACCCAGATACATGTTGTAAAATACCAAATTGTTTAATCTTTGGCTAAGAGAGGAACCAACACTTTCTACATTTATATCTTTATGAGTTTGAAATATTGTACGAGTTGGTTTATCAAGCATTTTTAAGTATCTGGGATAGCCTCTCCCATTGAACTGTCTGGATTAACATTCAGAACATTGTTCAACAGCAGCATGGTTTCATACTTCAACTATAACTTGCCTTAGGAATACACAGGCCCATTGCAGAGGCAACTGTGCCATAAAGTACCAATAAATGAATATAAAGTTGTGTGAAGAGGGTATTTACAAGTGGCAAATACGGAGTTATTCCATGACAAGGTACATATTTCATTTGAAGTTTAATAGAAAGGCACAGAATTACTTTTATTTATCTACATTACTGTAATTTATGTGATGATCACTGTACTTCTTATGCACCTGGAAGAGGTGGCACTATTTGACCACTTGGGAGTACCAGCCTTGGCTTTTCACTTGCCATAAAGGTTAAAAAGTGTGAGGAGACTCTTTAAAAACCTTTATTGAGGGTGAAAAATAGCATTTTCCAGATTTTACTGGTGTAAACAACATCATTGTTGACATCAGCCATTGCTACTCAAGTACAGGGAAGTGGATGATGAACAGTAAGAAGGTTGAAAATGCAGTTTCATCTCACTTTCTCTTCTACCAACATTTAAGTTTCATCTTTAGCAGGATATTCTTAAAATAATTGATCCTACATGTAGAACAGGACAAACCGTCTATGAAAGTGTCACTTTTGTTTCCCACATGTACATTTACCATGCATGTTAGGATTAGACAACACTTTCACTAGAACTTTAATCAGAATATTTTCTTTTGATAATAATAAACCTTCCCGCCCAACATCCCCAACATAACTGTAATAAGAGAATAAAAACATGCAAAACACTAGCAAAATACAAATTATGGTTAGTGTCTATCCCTTAGTAAGTATTCACACACAGGGAACCACGAGAATTAGCTCTAAACCATGGTTCAAACATATTAGTAAATATTTATGTATTTGAGTTAATCAATAAGCCTTACATGCTTGTTTAAAGCTTTCATTCCTTTAATTTTATTAACTTTATACTTAACCATACTTCTATGAACTCCTGGTCTTGATTAAAAAAGTTTTAAACCACCTAAAATGGTAGCGTGTGGAAATAAAAAAAAAAGTAGAAAAATTTAATAAATTACCTGAAAATTGGGGGAAAAAATCGTGTTAAAACTACAGGTTAATTAAATGAATTTCTACTATCAGAAATAACAAAAAAGCCTTAACTTTGAAATACAGCCCTTCAGTAGGAAACCAAACCAAAGTACACTAGAACACCAAAACTCTGGATCCACACAAAGCAAGGGTAAAATGATTCCTCCAAGTTTGTTTTGTGGGGATTTTTTATTACTCTGCATCAATTGATATTTGTTCCATCTACACGCATCCACACATTTCAGCTAGAAAGGATAGTGGTGGAAAGCTAAAATGGAACACATGAGTCAAAACCAAAAAAACTGAAGAAAAAATAATCTGCAACAAGTGATCACACCACATATTATGAAACTTAACTGCCTCTTAAGAAACTCTTGCAACTTCCACTTTTAAGAATGTATCCATCTTGCTCTAGGACAGGACACTGTTTCAAAACTGCAGAAATTCATCATCAGCTACAGGAGAGACTCTACCCCTTTTACTTACCTAAAAGAAAAAGCTCTTCCACGCCCCAAAGCAAGTGTGTTCAATCTTTACAACTAACTTAAGCGATTTTTTTGCCTGTGTAAGTAATTTTGAACACAAATTTTTTTTCTAGTTCACTGAATTTTTCCACTCCAGCTGGTGAAGTACTCAAAGTGATGTGTTTGAGCAACTTCAGGATTAGGCTGACTTAGCTCTTGTCCAGGCAAAGGCTGTGCTTTCTTTAACAAAAGGTAAAACAAGTAAAGACTGCAAGAACTGGTGTGTCATATCTACCACACCACCACTTGTGTTGCAATACATGCCACAGTTCACAGAAATTACTTCCTTGAAAGTAGTAGGCAGGTCCTGTTTTCTCTGAAGTGCTTTTATTGCAAGTATTTCCTTCAGTTTTTACTAACGACACCTTTAACAAACATGCATTTCCTTAACAAATCAAAGTCATCATGACAATTCACTTTTTTAAATCACTGGAAGCTTGTATTTAAACTTAACTTGCATTCAAAGGTCTTTTCCCATCCTCAGTGCACACCAGCAATTTAAGCAAAGCACATTGTCTCAGTTTTTGGAAAACATACCCATAATGCACAGCTGCTTTAGCAATGTACATGCTTTGCCTAACTCCACAACACACTGAATGTCTTTTGGGCACGTTACCACACCACCATCTTGGCAACCAAATCTTATTAAGAAAATACATTACTTGTCAACAGAATCTTCCCTCAAGAGTCCATCTTTCATAATTTGCTTGTTATCACGTTGTGTAATAATTTCAGACTACACAACTCCAGTGGCAGAATAAACCAGAGGGATTAGTGAAATGCCTTTGTGCAAGAAGGACTCAGTATTGTAGCACATATGAAGCAGGGAATAAAAAGCTTGAGTAAAACTACTCTTACTGGCTCTTCATCAGTATGGGTGAGAATGTTTTTACTGGTGAATTTATTTCCTGGATCATGGAAGAGAAACAGAGGCTGTAGTATGATCCTTATTCTTTAACTGCACATCATACAAAACAGAAATAATTTTATCTGTTGATAAGACAACTGATACCATACATCCCTGTGGCCTGCTTAAAATACATACTGGAAGCTGAACACAGAAGCCCAAGCTCTACGAAGTACAATTTTTCAATTTACACTTTCACACAGACTTGTGTAATATTGTACACTGTAGCTCTGAAACAGGTCAAGAGCCAAAAGGACATTTGTTGGGTATCCCATACTTCTCTCTCCAGACTGGACCCAACATGACACAGATTTCTAAAAAAGCACTGCTCTGGCTTGCTGCGAGGTTTCCCGCGTCCAACACCCCATTTCACAGGAAGAACCACAGCAGCACTTTCATTTGTTGTCTGCAAACGGAACGAGTAAAGTTCAGCTTCCAGAGCCATGTGAGGCAGCTCATGCCAGGCACAGGGTGGGGACTGTAAGGCAATTCAAAGCACCTTTATAATATTTTACACACCACCCTCCTTCACACAAACCTCAGCATCCAAGCCATTCCTTCAGATGTTTTTTTTTAAACACTGCAGCTACTTTCAAAGAGGTCTAAAGGAGGAAATTGCAACAAGATGGGATATATGTAAAAAAGAGCCAGCACTTTATATGGAACCATTCATATATTATTCAAGCAGAAAAAGTGGCTTTAATCTTACATGACTAAAAGTGGATTGTTTGCAGAGATTTTTCTCCATAGGTAAAGCACGATCAAAGAAAGGATAACCCTGGAATCTGCACACATCAGAGCCCACACTAAATCCTGTCCAGAGGCCTGAATAAACTGCCCATTGGAGACCGCGGGCATTGCACAGATAATCCCGCTTGGGCTCACTTGAAATTCTGTGCAGAATTAGTTCCAACTGACGGGCACGCAATGAAAAAGAAGCCGCTTGCGCCTGGGGCACAAATTCTTTGGTTTCCAGTCCTGCACCAACTTAGCATTCCCGGCCTCTCTCCCAGTCACAACACCCGCCGGCACGGGCGACCGACGTGGCCCAGCCCAGGCGGGCTGTGTCCG
>VYXC01009416.1:249785-291552 GCA_013397175.1 Platysteira castanea | reverse complement strand
TCAACGTAAAGAAGTTGTCTCTCATGTTGAAGTGGAATTTCGTGTTTTAGTTTTAGCCGTTTTTCCTGTTCTGTTGCTGGGCACCACTGAAAAAAATCTGGCACCATCCTCTTGGAACCTGTCTTTGAGATGCTTGTATGCATTAATGAGATCCCCTCAGTCTTTTCCAGAATAAACAGGCCCAGCTCCCACAGTCTCTCCTCATAAGAGATGCTCCAGACTCCTCATCCTTGTGGCCTCCACTGGACCTCTCCAGCGGCTCCTTGTCTTTCTTGTACCGAGGAGCCTGGAACTCGATAGAGAACTCCAGGTGTGCCTCACTAGGGCCGAGTAGAGGGGCAGGATCACCTCCCTTGACATTTTGATTCAACCCCTGCTCCATAAAGCTGTTGCTGAGGGTCTCCACCCCAGCCTGTTCCTGTCTAAAAGAATGTCACAGTATCCCACAGCTTAACAGGAACCTTGTTCTTCCACACGATCAGGAGAAACAGTAGCAGACTTGCCCCATGTGGCTCCCTGCCAGGACATAATGCATATTTCCATAACGTAAGTTTAAAAATGTGATGAATACAGAGACTTTTGCATAATATATCGACTTCACCAGCCATCAATCAGCCAGTATATTTTCTCAAGCAATTCTGAACACCATGACATTAAAGCTACAGACTTAACTAGGCAAGTAAAATATTTCATATTTGTTCTAGAAAGCTTAAGCTTTTTGTTCTAGAAAGCTCAAGCTTCTAGTGCTCAAACAGCACTGCAAGTCACAATCTAGAAACAGAAAAAAGCTTTATCAGGCAACAGTGACCAAAAAAAGTAGTAGTGCTTGGTTGAAGGTTGGAATTGATAATCTTAAAGGGATCTTCCAGCCTTGGCGATCGTATGATTCTAAAATATTTCAAATCTTGCTCATGAAACCTGGTATTCCTGCACTGCACTCTTGTATTTCAGTGTTCTGTCCACTGATAGTTTGTCCTAGAAACGGTATTGTACTGATTTAAAAATATAGTTACATGTAGTGAACTAGTGCTATCGCCATCTACTTCCAGAAGACACTGAACCACTCACATTAAAAATCCCACATCTTCATCTTCAAGGCTGTGCAGACTTTGGGTTTCAGAAACAAAAGAAACCACCTCCATGTACAGAGCATTCAGCCATGCTCACCTGGCAAACTGCCAGTAGGAAATAACATGTGAAACTCTTAGCAAAGTAAGATGAAACTTTTTCCATAAACCAACCAATTTATTAGAAGAAATAAAAGCAGACACCACTCCTTTAGCCTAACTGCTTTCTTAAACTCTTTCTTCAGTTGTCTTATTGAAAATCCTTTCAATAAAAATCTTCAGAAGAAAAACTAGACTGGAAATAGGCCAGGAAGGATAAAACAGAGCCAAACAACCAGACTTGACAGTAGCAAAGTGCAGAGGTTGTTCTGGAGGGCACCATACAAAGGTTAACTGCTGCAACTGCCATTTGCTCTGCTCCAATCCATATTCGACCTTCAAATAATTGGGTGGGGTAAGCCAACTACCTTCTTTTCCACAGAACCAAACCTTTTAATTTCAGTAGTACACTTTAGAGTGACATGGACAATAAAATCGGGATCTGGAAGAGCCTGATGAGAATCACATACACCTTGGTTTAAATTTAGGCATGCTGAAGACATGGGCTGTAATGCCAAGAGCTTCCAGTGGCAGAGCAGAGGGCCAAGAAACGAGGGTATTAATGCACTTTCAGGGTGTGTGCAGGTTTCCTCTCACGGTACAGAAAGACACATTGTATACCTTGTAACCCCTGCGTCTCAACAGCGGCTTGGAAATTAAGTAACACATGATAGCTAGAAATTAGCTACTTGTGCAGGAAATAATATCAAAGAGATCCTAGCTGAAGAAACAGAAACAGGACTGCCTGACGTGGTGGAGACAATCAATGGCCATTCTTAACAGCAGTTCCCCCACAATATTCCTGTTAAAATTCACTTCGGTTCAACAATATATGGACTTCTTTTGTCCTCCTGGAGCTCTGATGCCCAAAGGAATATTGTCAATAGGTGAGTATGAAAGATCCCAAGAGTTGCATGTAGCATCTACAAGAGAATTACTGATTTTGTCTCTTCCTTTGCAGATTTTAAACTACAAAATGTACCCTGTTGATGACGTAACAGTAAATTCAAACCTAAGATCCCTGTAAAAGATCCTTAGCTGAACCTTACATATGCTACACACCAGCAAATATCTTGCTCAAGATCTGGTTGTGCCATTGCCTCAAATAGGCCCAGAATCAGTCTAACCTTGTAGAGCAAGGGTTACCAACTTCTCTGAGCATGTTGCACAACTTTTCCTCTTCTCTGTCCATCCTTGCATCCTTTCCACAACCTGCCAGCCCTCCTCAAGGCAACAGCACATTTGATACTGTCTGCAGCCTTATGGTCAGAAGGTAAGACTAAAGCAGCTTGAGCCACCGTTCTGGATCAAGTTTCCTGATCGTTCCTTGCTCACTGTGCTCTGGCTTTCCCTGCTGAGCAGTCCCAGAGCTCATGAATTGGATTCCTTTTAAATAAAGATGAAACAGAAGATTCAGTCTGAGAAAGCACCCAAGACATTCCAGCTGCTAATGAGTATTCAGTCCAACAGGACAGACAAGAGCTAGTCTGGAGCAGAATTCAAACTCCCTTATAGTGCAGATGGGGAGTCCTCAGCACTTTCTCATGTGCTCTATAGACCCGCTCTGCTGGAATCTCCTACCTGCTGATGTGGTCGAAGCCACAGAACCATTTTAGCGGTAGAGCAGCATTTATTAGCTTGAGCTCTGTACCATGCCCACTGATTTGAGAGCAGTTGTTACAATACTTGCTGTGCTAGGGCCTGTTGATGACATTTTTCTATCACCCCTGATGTTTAAACACTGTTCTTTAGACAGATTTGGCTCAACCATCATCTCACTGACATGGAGTTATCCATGTCAGTTGAGTGAGGTTAGGGAGGATAATTTGGTTTTCCCTAATCTGTGGTTTAGAAGAGGTGCATAAAGTAAATTCTTCAAATGAGGCCAAGCATAAGTGAAATCACATTTATGATGCCAAATTCCACAGTATTTTGTATTGACCGAAGATACATTAAGAAAACATGGTTGTGCACCCAATTTCAGCTGCAGAAAACAAATTTCAAAAAACTTCCTAAATACATTTGCATCAGGAAACAAAAAGCTTATTTTAGACATATGGCTATGTCATCTTTCTGGATGGCTGGTAGTTTTTACAAACTCAGGAGAAAAGTATCAAAATGGAAGCAGGTACCATGAAAACAATGGATTAATTTCTACACTAAATTTTTGCTTCTAATAGATTAATTTACTCCCTGTTTTCCGTCTACAGTGTGATTAAGAGGTCAGCATTGCCAGGCTGTTACTGTTCTTCTTTGCATAAATCACTGGTAGTGGCAAAGTGAGATGACAGTCAACAAAAATGGAGTTCAGTCACTGTCTGCTCCTTTGTCAACGTCCTTTGTTTCCTCTCACAGCTCCTTTAAACATAAACTGGCCAGATCACAGCCTTGCTTTTGCCTTTGTTGGCCCAGGCTGATTCCATTCTTTGGCTGAAGAGTAAGATCTGTGGTCAAGTCTCTGATTACAGTGAAGATGTGCTCTTGAATCCACCCTGGAAGGATGGCTCCCTCACAAACTGTCTCCCAAGTGTACTGGCAACAGCAATCTTAGCAAGTGCCTTCAGTGGTGCTTTCTTGTTTCCCTCCTGTAAGAAAATAAGGGGGGTGATCTGGATCAGTCCAGTATTACTATAGCTCACAACTTCTTTTGTTTCCTCCATTGTTATCTGAATGGTAAAAAGACTTTAAGATAGATTTAGCTTGGACAATGCCATTGGGAGATCACTGCCCACAGCTCCCCCTCCGTTCCCTGAATCCTTGTGCTGCATCACCGAGTGCTTATTGTGGTATTGTGTTGTTAAAACAGCAGCTCAAGCATTCACAGGATGAAATTCCACCTTGTGTCAGTGCCTCCACTTTGATCTACTGAAGAGGCGTGTTATTTCTGCAACTCTGACCAAGTGTGATGGACTGTAAAGCAATAGCTGAAGTCATGGTATACATTGCATACAACAGTCAACATTTCTTCCACATTCCTGGGACTTGCCTCTGAAATCGTGTACAATGTGATTAAAACAAGGATGCAAATGTACGGACAAACAGTCTTGCCTCAGAACATACCATCACATCTCGTTAGCTTCAGTATTAACTACTAGACTAGACGGCTTATTAAATACATACACAGGAGAACTGGATTTTTCCATCCCTTCCTCCATGTTTCAGCGTCAGGGCATTATGTGCAGCAGAAGCATGAAAGCTCAGCTATGACTGACATTTGCTGAGATACTGCAAAAATGCATTGCTGACATAAGTACATGCAACCCTGTTTACCAGAGCAGGAGCTGCATGCACTCAGCACTGCTGGAATTCAGGCCAGTTAGCTACCACGGGGCTGCGTGCCCAACGCTGCCTTAAAAACTGTTCTCAAAAGATTGCCAAATCCAAGCCTAGTAAGAGCTCATCACTACAAAATCCAAACAGTAGTGAGTAAAGAAAACGCGTGGAGGTGTGGGAGGAGACCAACAGACTGTGCAGCTGGAGTTTGAGCACTGTATGGACTCCAAACTGAACCGGAATTGCCAGTCACTGCTGTCCTGGATTGTAACCTTGCTAGTCCTGAACATCTCCATGCAGTGCACAGGGTTTCATTTAATTTGCAGAGTACCTTAAAAAAGAGAAATCGAATTCCACTCACTGTGGAATTGTGGTGGAATTCCAATCATTGTAGCCTGATGGATGGGAATGCAGTACATTGTCAGACCAAATCTGGTGCTGCAAGTTTTCCGGACTCAGTCCTTACTGTCACATCTTACTCAAAATGAATTCTATTCCTTCTTCAGTGATACCAAGTGGTTTTAGATAAGCACAAGTGCACTCAAGTAAACACCCTGTGAAAGAATATTCAGCAGGCTGTGAAATAATGATCAGCTCTGCAGTTCCCATTGGAGCATGAAAAACACTCTCAACATCCTTTAGTTGCCATAGAAGAGCAGTTTGTGCTACACAGACTACAAACATCTATAACCAGCAGCCTGGAAAATGCAAGGTTCTCGTGCAGCACCTGATCCAGAAACATCCAGAAGGGAAATCCACCCACCTTTGAAGTCTGTGAGAGCAAGATACAGAGAAAGATACATACAAACAGAATAGATTCGTAGTTTAACTCAGCTAAAACCTTCTCCTCAGCTGACAAAGTAGTCTGGAAAAGGAAAAATGTGTATGGAAAGCTTCATAACAGAACAGATAATTTTTGAGTTACAGGCAGGCAAATGTTGGATAAAAATAATTCTAAACCATAGTAATTTTTACATCGCCTCTAAATAAAAATGTCAATTACTAAAAAACCAAACCCAAACCAAAAGTTGCAAAGTTGCCAAAATACTATGACAATTTTATAATACATGAAAAATGCTCAGATTAAACCAAATAACTTGAGACAAGTTTTACACAATGAGATTTTTGTGTCTATCTAACATGTAGCCTGCCAGAGGAAAACCAATGCATTGTATGTCTCACACAGTTAAAATGAACTCCCAGTGACTACGTTTGGGCTGTTTGATGATATTTAGGGAAGTATTTCTGCCAGCAGTGCAAGAAAACTACAGTATTTAAGTCAAAGTTTGTAATGCTAATATTGCAGTATTTTGGGGTATTTGCATTGGTTTAGTATAACCAGTTAACGACATTATTTACAAAACTAAATTTATAATCTTTTAACTTGTTGCAATTTCTTCATATTTAGAAATATGAAATACTTATGCACTAGGAATTTGAGGCATTTGCCTGCATCTATGCTTGAAAGGCTTACTGAATACACAGATGTTCCAGTTACTTCACCATGTTTGCTTTCTGTTTGATTCTTGGGTCAAGTTCCATAACACTCTTCAAACAAGCTCAGAGGTTATTAGTCTCTTCAGTCTTTGTTTGAATGAACATCTGTATTCAAATAACTGAATTTGACAAAATTAAAAGAATAAAGTTATTGATGATAACTTGTGTGGAGCGAAATCTCCCAAACAGCAATGCTTTCATAGGGTGTGAGCTTTTAGAAAGGAGGTGTAAGAGAGATATAATGACAAAATAAAGCAGGATTTATTTGTGCTGCAGTGCACAGGAGAGAAAGTGAAAAAAATCTTATTCAGCCTGACCTCTGCAACGCAGCAGGCTTTGACTAGGAGACCTTTAAAAGAAGAGCTGCATTAGAAGCCCTTCGAGAAGGAAATCATTCAAGAATGGATGAAATGGATTGATGCCAGAGCATTCTCTCATTATGCAGACAGTTATGCACCACCAGCACATCCTTCCACATGCAAAACCACAGTGACTTCAGTTAGACATGGAACAGATTGTTCAGCTCATCGTCAGTAATAACATTATTTAGCTGCTAATGAATTTAAGGAAAAAAAAGAAAAGAAAAAGATCTCCAATGTCTCTGCAGCACATCACCAGTAATTGTAAGAAATTACATGTACTGCATGAGAACAGGCACAGGAGCAGTAAGAAGATCAGGCTTTTTTATCTAAAATGAAGTTACAGATTAAGCTACATCACAGTCCCAGGCTCAGGCACTACATAGTATGAATCTACATAACTTTCACATATGTCTGTTATGTTAGCAGTTCCCCTCAGAGAGCTGTCTGTATCTGAAGAATATGAGTTTATTTTCAAACCCTTATTAAAAGTACTAACCAAACCCTTGGATTTTCTTTAAAAGCTTCTGTTCTGACAGGATTTTCCTAGTAAACCACTGAAAAGTAGAGATCTCTCTTTATATTAGGCACCTTGTGCCTTCCATCCTGAAGATCACATCAGGAGCAGGGCTTGCTCTAAACTAGAACAGACTCTGTACACATCCAGATCCTGCAGGCTTTAACTGCACCCTTGTACCTCAGTTCTTGTGCGGAGTTTAAGATGACAGAAGCTTCCTTTGCAGCAGTTTTGTTACATGAGAGAACTGTGTCCCCAGAGGACAGAAGCTAATTTGTTTGATGCTTGGAACATAAACCAGAGAAAGCACTTAGCATCACCCATAAATCTCAGACCCACATGAGAAAGCTGGATAACCTGCTGAGCCTCTCCCATCCCTCTTCTGAACCACAAGAAGTACGAGCAGGTTGTACAAGTCATTTGCATTATAAATTAAGACCAACACAGAGTTTTGTATACAGGAGCCCGGCTGGGTGATCTTTGCTCTGTAGATACTCTTAAAAGCTTCTTAACTTATTTATGAGGAGAAAAGAAATAAAACTTGTGCAATTACATCACATCCCTGCGTGTTTCCAAGAAAGGCCTAAGGGCAAGTGCTTTCATTCCAGCCAGCATATAAAACTTATTCTTTTGTGGTTTTATTTCCCAAGGTTGATTTTGTAAAATGAACCTTCTTGAATTTTAAAGAATGGATTAGAGTAGAAAGATTTCCAAAGGTCTATTTAAAATGAAAGTCAAAAGGCAACTAGGTATGAGCGACCTTGTTCTATGTAGCAGATTTTAAACTGTAAAGGGAGGCCATCAATTAAAGACAAAAATCAGGTACTGCTGTGAATCAGCCAACTCCACTGCCCTGCCTCATTACCAGAGGTTAAAAACCCCCACAGCAGACCTGAAGAATTAGAGCAAGGAAATAATGTCTACCCAGTGATTTTCTGAACACACCCTGAAATACTCTGAATTCTTACAGGCAAGTTGCATTTGAGCTTTGAGAATACCTGAAGACATGCAGCAGTACAGAAACAAATCTGTAACTTAAATTCTTCTGTACTTCAGGAAATACCTTCACAGGCCTTACTTTTCTCTCTACAATATCCCCTTTCATATTTACTTAAACTGTTTTGCTACTCCTTCCCTTGCTTTCTTCTCAGGAATCTTCTATTCAGTGGTCCTTTCCCTCTTGTTTTATTGCCAGTGCTCTTTCAAAAATGCAGCAACTGATAAAAATCTCCCTTCACTGCCCTCTTTTCTCAATTCTTTTTGAGCCTGATTAGGAGTGTCTTATGAAAAGGAAGCAAACATTGTTGCATAACTGACAAGGATGAGCTTTACAGTTCATGGCTGTATTTTAAGTTACAGGTCTATCACAGAAGTTTTATTCTGCTAAATTAGTGTGTCAGGTCAAAAGTAAACCCCCCAGTCAAAATCTAGAAGATAGAAAAAAGCTGATTCACACCTGAAGATGTGTGAAGATAGGTGAAAAAAATCCACTACTGGGCAGTGGAAATATCTTTCAATAACATACATTATAATTTCTAATATTCTGATTAGAAAACTAAACTGAAGAGAAATTTACGTCAGTCATAATAAAGACTATTTAGTAACTTGAAGGCATCCTGTTCAAAAATGAAGAAAAGCTGTATGAATGACAGGTTTCTTACTCTCTGTGTTAAAGTTAACCCACCCTAGTGTCTTCTGTAGTGAGAAGGAAGTGTAGTTGAACACTTTCCAAACATGAGTCCCTTAACTCCAATTAATTTGGCCCATGAACATGAGCTGCAACTTGTTGTTTTCTCATTCTGCAAGCCTGAAAATAAAATTTGAATTTTAGAGGATGAGCTTTAAGAAGCCTACTGCCTATTCCCTGCTCCTATCCAGCACATATCACCATCATAGCAGAGACTGACTAAATACCATCATGGACTTTCAAAAAACACGATTGTAGAGCACACAGGATCAAGAGAGAAAAGGCCAAAAAGATTTTGGTTTGCATAAACCTTTTGTACAGTGCCTGGTTTAGCTGGAGCTACACAGAGAAATTCAGAAGAATTACCTTACGCCCAAACCAAAGGGGAGCACTCCATGTGAATTACAGTGAAGAGGAACACCTGGATCCAGAGAAGACAAACAGATTAATGGCACTGAGAATGAAAAAAATATTCTTGATACTGACCAGACAGGCAACACACCTAACAGAGAATTGAGATCTAGATTCCAGAATTTAAAGTTTGATTCTAAGCCATTTCCACTTTTTTTAAATTACCTTACAGGAAATCCATGACTTCTGTACCTGTTTTGTATGTCAGTCTTCTATGAGAAGAATCTTCTTCTGGACACTGTACAGGAATCAGTCCAATATGAACCATTAGATCAACAAATGCCATCCTCCAGTGGCCTTCCCTGACATTTGATCTGCCCTGCAATCACCAGCTCCTGTGGGTAGTTAGAATGGGAATAAGCATCTTGCTAAGATTAGGAGATTTAGGCATAGGGTTTTATTTAATTTCAAGATCAATTTCTATTTTTTTTGTCCTCATCAGCTTCCCTATTTTACTTCATGAAATTTGGATCAGTCAGTTGCATGATATCAAGCAGATAAGGTAGGAGGACAACTGCAATTTCCAATGTCTTGGATCAAAGACCAACACCAGACTGAGAATCAAGTCCAGATGGATGAAAGGGGATACCATAAAAAAGTGATACGGAGAGACACTAAACCCAGTTAGAGCTGTACTTACAAGCCAGTGAAATTGCAGCTGCATTTCTTAATGTGAGAGGAAATGTATCTGTTTATCAAATTCAAAATACAAGGCTGCTGACAGCAGCAGAGGACCTTGTAGAGGCTGTTCCAAGTGACAGAGACTGTTCCCCACTGCCCGTCAAGCAGTCAGGTTGCATTTTCTCAGTGGACGAATGCAATTTGGGTCTAGCCCCAGAATGGAGTAAAGAATTTGAGTTTCTTCCCTGGAAAATATTAACCCTACATAAAAACTGAACTTTCCAGTAGGTTAATAGAATTCTAGAAATAAAAGGAAACATCACAAGGTTTTAGGAGGTGCTGAAACATTTGTTTTGAAGTTTTATTACAAAAATATATTTGCAAACATACAAAATTTTGGATGAAAAAATGCTCATTCTTAAACATTTATGCAATAACTTAATAACTGCAAACATACATAGGTGCTATAAAACCCACACCATACCAAAAACGTTAAGGATGCAGTATCTACATTTATTGACTTACAATTATTCCGGTTTCCAGAAATCTTTCCTGAAGCCCCCCCTTCCCCATGGTCTTCAAATTGAAAGAACATGCAAATGGCTACAACTGGTGCATATGCAGAAGTGATAAAACTCAGAAGTTACTAAAAGCACATAAGGTACATAAAAAAACCTAACTAACCATATGCCCATACACTGAATAGATAAAAATAAATACACCACCAAATCAGATACTGCAATTTTTCCAACTTGAAGTGAAAGGAAGATATTGCATCTTAACATTTTTGTAACATTGCCAGACAAAAATGAGGTGATACATATTGCACACATTCCTCTTGTTAAGATATGCTGTACAAAGCAACTCAAATACCTGGCAAAAAGGTGGCTGATTTGATTAGAATACTTCTAAAAACCAAGAAGTCCCAAATTAATGTTTGCTTTCCAAAACATTTCAGAAATTCTATCAGTGACTACATGTGGCATAATGGGTTTCAGAAATAAACCAAAACAAAGCAATTAGAAATGCAGGCAAAAATGATACATCCATCAGCAAGAGTTTAAATATTGAGTATTTATACACAGAATTACACATTTTATATTAAATCAGGATGAATCACTTGAATTTTTTTTTATCACTCATTCTGCAAATCTTGTTTAATTTGGAAAGATATTCTGTTTCTAAAGTTAATAGCTGTTAGGCACCTTTCATATAAACTTTGCATTGTTAAGTAACAACAGATAAAGTCTAACTACAAAACTGAGAATTTTGATTTTCCTGAACAACTCAGCAGCTGTAGGTTTTAAAACTGTCTTTGATTAGGGAAAAAGTAAAAATCCAAGCTCAAACCTAAAGTAACTTAACATGAGCCACAAAAAACATGCTTAGGTAAGAATTAATTTGGGGAGTAGTCTGAACTAATAATCTTTTGATTCCCAGAAAGAACAGATAAAATCCCCATTAAGCCAGTAGTTTAAAAAAAAAATCACTTGAAAATGGTCACAATCATTTCCTATGATGCCCCAAAGTAACCTGCTACACACTGGTTATCCCTACATGTGGATAACACGAAATCAAGCAATTCCACAAGCCGGTAATTTCAAACTTAATACAAAAATTTTTAAAAATTAGGGAAAAAAAGTTTTTAAATACACAGTCCACATTAAAAAAATATCAAATTTTACACTGTAATTGAGCTTGTGTTTTACAATGAGCTTTTAATTAAAGGAGTTTATCTGTTAAAGCCACTCCCCTGGCACTTGTCACACCTCTGCAGTGGGGGGCTCCTGTGTCTGCTGGCTGCATGCAGAGGCTGGAACAAACACAGGCACTTGCTCAAGGTGTGAAGTTTGCTGTGGATGCTACAATCTCAACTCTGGTTCTCTGCCAATTCATTTGGAAAGTTTGGGCAGGGAAATAAACCAACAACCTGTTGCTACCAGGATATTACAAAACCAAAGTGAAGTAATGATCTGCCAACTGCTTGTTTCCACTGCCCAGGAACCCTCACAAGTTAAGGATATTCAAAGTACTGTGACTTTTGTATATGGCTGAAGAACTCGAAATACAACTCCTTCTTATCATTTCCACAGATCTTTGGATATGACTGTATTTAGCAAACAGTACCAATGTGCACTATCAGCTTCCAACATTCCTATTCTTACAAACTTTTATCAAATCTTTCTTTGAAGAAACCAGAAGCTGTCCACAAGAAGTGAGAAGTTATGGACTCCATCTTTGCTCAATCCAGGTAAGAGCAACCCTCAATTTGGCTTAGACTGTCCGTTCTTGTTCAGAGGAATTGCTCACTGGTTTGTCCCTTTCAGTGAAACTTTTCCTAAAAAGCCCAACAGAAAATCAGTTTAGACTTTCAATCTAACTCGAGTCTCACTGTTTATGTGCATACACAGTATTATAACTCCAGAATTTATGGAAGAAGCTCCTATCTTCCTTACCGAGTCTGAGTTTGTATTGCTGAATTCAAATGCTACCATTAAATCCAATATATTTCTGATGAACGCACATTAGCATCTTTCCCTGAATCTTGCACATTTTTCTAATATACTATATATTTTAACTGGAAACACTGAACTCAAAGGCTGAAAAGAGCTTTTCAGAAGGCAGGTAGTGCTAAACAAAATATATTTTCCACTAAAAAGCTGGAAAAAAACCTAAAATAGATCAAATACATAAAAATGTAAATATTTGTTGTATCTAAAACATCCTGATTTGTGAACAAGTCACAATTAAAGCTCAATTACTAGTTTCCAATGAAATGGCCATGCACCTTGACTACATCAACATTAACTAATCCTTAAAATATCTATACATACATATATGTTGTAAGGAGCCAAACAAAATTTTTCTTCATATTTCAATAGTGCTTGAGGGAAAAGAATGAGGCAGTGCATCATAACTCACTACAGATTATCTCTTTACTCAATAACCCAACACTTTTCTACTGAAAAAGCATCCTTTAAAACTACTATTGCTGGAGAAGGTTGGGACCTGAAGTCAGATTAATTACCTTTGCATGCCCTTAAGAAATAAATACAACCCATGGGTAAACCAACACAGCAGCATAAGAAAGTATAATTAAAAAATTTCTGATTTCAAATGGGAAAGTACCCAGTTAAATTCTTAGTGAATAGTGACTTCCTAAATCACATACACAAAGCAGTAACATTTTAATTAGATAAACACCAGACTATGAAGTGTGCACTAATAATCTGGGGAGAGGCCAACAGAAGAAAAGCATGCATTTGTTTCCCATCTGCATAGTTTTCAACATTGCAGTACCAACACAGCTGAGGAATGAAAGCCAACTATGATGTGGTCCATCCTTAACCTAAAAGGGAACAAAATGTTTAAATTTTATCCAACATTGCTAAACAGGAAGAGAGTTTTCCAGTGGTGGTCTCCTAAATGAGAACTTCAACATGCAACTACTTTGTTGCTTAAAAAAAAAAGATACAATCACTGAAGATTTTGCATATTTCAAATTTTGCCTTTTTAGAGAAAATGGCCTCACTTGGGTGTTTTATGTCAGTAACACAGAAAAAAATAAGATTAATGAAATATTGAAAGGATAAATTTACATGCATTAGCTAGAGACTGCTAATGTGTTCAGCAAATAACTTTTTTAGACTTTTTGTTAAAGATTTAGCTCAAATGGCCTGGCTTCCAGACCCTTTCCTTCCCCACACCTGCCAGCTTAATCACAAGGCATTGCACTCTCATTTTCCTTAGTCCTTCAAACTGGAACTAGGTTCCCACAACTGAATTTTGTTCTGGTGTGCTGTAGTGTACTATACTGTGCATTTGCTGGTTGAAATAGTTTTGAGTCTGTAATCCTTGAACAGTGAATACAGCCAGGAATGAGAGCCAGAGCAAACATTTGCACATTCACTTAATGCTAATGAGAGCTCAAATGCAACTTAAGTTCCCTCCCCAATAAAAAAAAGGTTTGCTGGTGATGATCACAGTGAAAACCTAGATCATTCTGAGAACATTACTTTCATAAGTAGTTAAGGAATAATCTTTCCTAACAGGTTCAAATTCAAGACATTGAAAACTAAATATTCTTTTACAAAAATATTAGTTTTATAGATGAGGCATAATTGTTTCTAAAATCAACATATTTTACGTAGATTCAGCTTCAATTATAGCTTAATGTTGTCTGTACTCTTGGTTAGGACTTGCAAGTAGACTTCATGGATAGTGCTGAGAAAACGGGAATCATTCTGCAGGAAAAATAGAAACACATTAGAAACATTAGTAAAAGATGCAAAAAGAGTTCAATTTAATGCCACTTAAGTTGTGATAAGGATTCCTTCCAGTTGATAAGGGAATGAGCTGTGTGCCTGAACAAAAGGAACACACATGGGCTGTGACCCATAGAGCTGGTCAGGAGCTAAAGGGATCACCAGGCACTCTGGATACTCAAACAAACAAACAAACAGGGGTCACTGTGTCAGCCTGGCCACATTTTGCTCCAAACCATAGTCTTAGGCACAAAGAATCCCATCCTATGTACAGTTTCCCAAATCAAGTCTGCCTGAGTGTCAGAGGTGATGTTTTTTGTCAGGCAGACCAGCCTGAACAGGATTGCAGCGTGCTGTACAAGAATTCTCATGACAAAGCATGACTGGGGAGTGAATTGGTTTAACCTATGGACAATATTTACAGACATTTCTCGAGTCTAATTCCTTCAAATGACAAGTTTACAAAACTGGTATCAAATCAGTTAGCTTGCGGGTGTAATACTCTCTTTATAAGATCTGAACAGCATTTGGTATCCTGCTTAGAGTGCTGTGTGAGTACTCCCGTGCTGCAGGATGTGCCTATTTTGGTCTTCATTCAGCTCTCTCTCTGTAAAGACTGGAGACAAATATCCCTGTCAGCTCTCCAAAATCACCACTCAGAATATTGGCAGGTGAGCTCAGTTCCAAGATTAGTTTAAGTCTTTAATTAGAAAACCCACACACACCAGTAGAAGAAAAGGTTATGTAAAATGGAACAGATAAATCAAGCAACCTAATAATGGGATCTGGTAATGACCTTTTTGGTTCTAACAGCTTGGTCTCTGGGAAGATATTGTTCGTTATTTTTAGACTTGCATTTTGGGTATAAGCTCTACTAACACCAGCATGGAGTGAGCAAGAGAATCCTGAGCTAAGAAAGAACTGTGTCATTCATGGCAACTTCACATGACATTAGAGGTCAAAGTCATCTCAATGCACAGCTGCTCCCAACATCACAGACTTAATTCAACTGAACTTTTTAGTCCCTGAAAATAGCAGAGCTAAAACTTTGCAATTTCTGTTTCACAGAAACATACTAAAAGTAAAGATGAGGAAAGGTTCAAGGGAACTGGAAACAGGAAAGCTTTCCTTGGGGAAGTGGAACACTTAAAAAGGCAGCAAAATCAACNCCAGCAGCTTCTACTAGTGCAAGTTACTCCTCACTTGTCTACAAATTCATATGGATGTGAGAGGACACATCCCAGGCACTCTGTTCTTCTAAGTCCTCCACATCTCAACCAAAAGGAGCAAGCTGTGCCATACTCTGTGTACAGTGTGGAGTAATCTGCCCCTTCCAGAAGAAAAGAACATCTTTTGTAATCTTTCAGGGCAAAAGGAGTTACAGGGGTACAGAATTTGTCAGTGCTGCCTTCTGTGCTTGGAACCCCATCCTTCAGAAACTGAGCTCTGTATAGGCACTACCTTTATTAGATGTATCAGTGCTTCTTGAAGCTGGGACCTGCTGAGAACAGTAGGAGGTGTAGTCTGAATTTCTGTTGTTCCAAGTGTTAAAGGCGAAGAAGAACTGGCTTTATTCTCCACTTCAGTAGCTTTTGTAGCTGATTGCTGAAACACACTTGGAGACAAGAGCACTGAAGGCGTTACTGTCGTCGTGGCTGTAACAAACTGTGGAGGTGCAACCTGTAAAAGAACAGAAAATTAATAAGCACTGTATTCAGTAAGAATGAATGAAGCTGTAAAGGCTGGAGAGATGAGCATAAAGAAAATGAAATAAATTGTAGCTACAATTATTCAGTCAGATATTGCAGAATAGCTGCTGTTAATGAAGAAATATCTACCTGTGAAGATTAGTATCAATAGTACTTCTCATTTTCAAAGCTGAAGAAGGTAGCAGCCTTGAGCACTCTTGTATGCAGGCTCCTTCCTACTCATGTGGTTGCTACCTTCCAGAATTTTTGGAACATCACATACAATGAAAGTTGAGCTTTTCACCTAAGTAATCAAGGGAGTCTGTAGCTGTTTTGCAAATTACTATTTTCCTTAGGAGTTGTCAGAAAGACCAGTCCTGCTTCCTGCACCCCCACTTCTATGGTCTCCCACAAATACTTTATTTCAAATTTTAAGTGTACCTCAAACATATTTAAAGAGACTGCTGGATGATAATTAAAGCACTGGAGTACACTGAAATATTCTCATTCTGTTTTCCCCTGGGGAGATGTGGGACGGAAATATTTTGAGGATCATCCTCCCAATCTCATCGTTCCACAGGTCTGTCTCCATTTCATTACAAAAATCCACATACAGCCTTAACCACTTTTCCTTTTAAATATAAATTGCACATTTTTAAGACTATTACATTTGCATCACCTGGGCATGAATAAATGTCTACTTTGACTAACTCTGACATCTCCTGATAACTGCAATCGTTACTCAGCAGGATAATCTATGTCTTGCTCAGGGTTTCAGAATGACCAACATGGTGAAAAAAAAAGAAAATAAAGAAACCAATCTCACTTCAAAGAAAAGCAACACTAAATCTGATACATAAAGACATTTGATATGTCAGCAGAAAGTGTTCCCCTTGGATAACCACTGATCTTCAGAGGAAAAAACCCTCCAAAGCTATCTAAAGTTAATGTGTATAATAACATCAACAACAGCAGAACTAGAAAATTGACTTTCTTGTAGTCAAAACTGTGAAGACTCACAGCGTGGGATTTCAGCTGAAGACAATGTGTTTAAATTGACAGCTTACTATAAAACATGCACATGTTTCTTAAAATTCCCAAATCCATATAAAATGCTTTTAATTAGGTAATTATTTACTAACTGGGTCATGAACAGATCGTAGAGGTTATCTTAGAGCAGACCAGTAGCTAAAACAGCATTTTACTTCAAGCAGGGCCATTTTTTTCCCTTCACAATCTGATCTGGGCATGCTACTAAAACTGCATGGAGAGCAAGTTTGACAAGAATGAGGCAAGAGATCTGAAAAAGGAGTGCATTAGGGAAAAGTACAATTAAAATACAGAAGGTGTCCTAAAATGAATACATAACAAAAAGAGAATTAACCTTGAACACTTTACTGTTACCAGTTATTTTTATATAACAGTTATACTGTTACCAGTTACCAGTAACTGCAGCCTGAAACTTGAAATTGACATTATTTTAAACTGTGACCCAAGGCAGTTCTACGAATCTTAAATCTGTTTTTAGATCACTAAAACTTGCTATTACAAGTTTTGCAGTAACAATTGCCTGTTATTCTTTTATTCCTCCATCTTCAATTTTTTCTGCTTTGTATCTTTTCATAAAATATAAGGTATCTCAGGAAAACTGAGACACAATGAGGTAAAGATTGCATTTTAAGCCTCTGGGGTGCTTAAGGTTGGGCCAAGGCTAATACACTCTGCTACAATATTGTGGCATTAGTACTCCCTGCTTGCAACATAAAAAAGCCCCAGTTCAAATGGTGCCAAGTCACCAGGGCTGCAAATGCAAAAATGTGTTTTCATTTCTGCATTAGAACCAACAGTAAGAGGGACTGGACAAGAACAGTGCATTGACAGGAACTCCCCTTCCTCCAGTACAGTTCTGTTTTGTAACAGCTCTTTAAATATGGTCAGTGGGCAGTGACTATTTGAGATATCAGCTGGGTACTTCAGCTGGCTTTTTTTCCCCTTTCTAAGAAAACCAATGAACAATTAGCAGAGGTACTTATCCACTTACTTGACTTGCTTTAGACAAAGTTTTCGGCTGTGGAAATACTTCCGATTCCATGTTTTGTTGTACAGCCTGAGTTAAGGGAAAAAAAGCAAAATTCACAAGTTACTATCAAAAGGTCAATTTCCAGAGGTGGTTCTCTGCTTTTAAGAAAGCCACAAAAATGCAAATTTCAATAGATTTTAGCTATAATTCAATCAATTTTGTAAAACCGATATAATCAATGGGAAGCTGGAAAAAGAGGAAAAATTTGAATTTATGTTTTATGCTTTCAATATTATGGCAAATCTATAAAGCCATATCTCAAGGTAGCCCACAGGTACCTCCAGCAGAAGTTGGTCAAAACTGAAGGAGTTAAAAACACTCAAAGCAAAATAATCAGAAAACGGGAATTGTTAATTGCATACTTTCAAATAAGGTACAGGCTAGACTTCCACCACATCAACTCTCATCACACTGCTCAACCTGTAACCTTCTGCCCCTTCTCAGATCCCCAACTCTGAGCAGTACTTTTCTGACACAAGTACGGGTGAAATTTTTAGGACTTATTCACCCACTAACGACAGTGGTTTGAAAAACGTCCTCCTCTACAGACAGGTCTGTCACTGACAGCAGATGCTAATGACACGAAACTAATGGAATTGGATTTCTAACCTAGCCATTCAATCAATATCACACAGTGGAAGTCCTTCATTATCTTCAAATGGCTAATATATAACAGCACATTTTTCAAAGGAAAAATACATGTATTCTAAAGCTTCATGGATATCAAAGCTAGCAGAATACCTGAAGGGGAGAGATTATCTTGCTGTTCAAGGCTGATGGCTTACTGTGAGATTCTTTGAAGCTTTCTGGTGTTGCAAGTTGGCCAACTGAGGCAGAGATGTTTGGTGTTAAGGGAGTCTTAGCAAGAGACTGCTGTTGTGTTTGGTCATGCTGTGGGGTCAACCTGAGCTTCTGCAGAAGATCAACACTTGTATGAGATGCATTTGAGACAGTCCCTGTGTTTGCTGTTGTCAAGGGTGCTATGAGCTGGCTTTGGCCAGCCATTAGATTCTGTGGAGCATGGTTCACTTCAGATGGCGGCTGATTCACCAGTGGGGATATGGGCTTGGCAGCTTGCTGCATAACTTGCATTATACTGTTGCTTTGTTTGAGGCCAGGAAGCATCTGAGCAGGGGCAGCTTCCATTGTCGAGGCTGAATTAAGAACAGGGCTTAAACGAACTGAATAGACTGAAACATTTTTCATATCAGGCTGGGAAACCGAAGCTGGAGGTATTATCATAGGTGTTAAACAGTCCTGCTGATTGGCACTGCTTTTAACGCTTGGACTTTCAGATTTCCCCAGGGATTGTTGCATTACTGGTGACTGGTCAAAGGAAAAAGGCAAAAGCAAACTGTGCTGCTCTCTGGCAGATGAGTCTGTCTGCAGCTTCTCCATTCTCTCTGGATTGGGATATGGAGCTGCAGGCTGTTCCTTTTGTACAGAGGTTCCAAACAGCTCCTCCAAAGTCAGATGCTTCTGCCTTGACTGAAATGGCTAAAAAGAAGAGAGAAGGAAGTTTTCAGTTTAGAACTAGACACAGCACTGCGCAGCTCACACAGTCTATTACAAATTCAAGGAAACTATGAGAGACAACTAGGTCAAATGCATGTAAAATACAGTTTGGATATCAAGGGTTCCCTATTCACAGGAATTTTGGAATTCATTTAATTTACAAGGAATATCCTGGCTATGTATGGTTTTTCTTTACAGCCGTCTCAGGACAGTTTGTGCACTATTAGTCAGGAAGTGGGAAGGTTATGGATTCTGTCAGAAACATGGCACATGCCATCATCTGTCAGCCCTAACTACACAAGGCACTGTAGGGAAGTGGGGAAAAAACATACACATGAAACAGTATTTACAGAGTTGGAAATAATTAAATGGCCTAAAAGATGGGAAAGGAACATAGAAACCAGAAGCTGCACAACTAAACTAGCAATACATGCCTAGACAGTTTTCCTCACCCTTTTCCTTAACAGTGCAGTAGATTTTACAAGAGGTAAGAGAATTTATAAAAACCTTATAAACATATATCTCCTTGAAAAGTGTGTATATTTACACAGTTACATCTACCAGTCCTTTAGTCTCTCCCAAAAATATACATCTAGCCTACACCACTGACACTGTTAGAAAAATATGGTTTTAATGATATCATCTTCTAATACTTTGCTGAAAATATTTATAAATGTTTTTCACTAAAGAGAAATGAAGCAGCTATTAATACAAGTAATCTCAAAATTTTCCTTTTTTTTTTTTTTGAGGTTGCACAGGACCAGAAGTTATGTAAAACAGCTGGACTGAAATACAACATTCTGTTCAGAAGACTGAATGGCCTGCAGCACAATTCCAGTGTATTCTGATGGTATGTCTAAACAAAGATGCTACTTCACAATGACAACTACTGTACCATGACATTGCTCTGCTGGCTCTGATTTCCCTAGCACAGAGAACAGCAGCCAAGGCACAGCAGCACAGGTGCCACACAAATAGCCCAACAAAAACCCCTTGAGCTTGATGTCACACTGTCTTTTGCCCAGGTTACTACTGTCACTGTTGCTCAGTTCTTGCTAGTTAAAGTCTGGCACCCTTTCATTTTGGGGCTGGGACACTCTATAGTTTATCAACCTTGTTAATTATGTTAGGAATATTTCCCTAGAAAGTTGTTCTTACTTTTTTTCACTGATCTTACTGCTCCGGAGACCCATCCTTCAACCATAAAGATTCCATTAAGAGAAAAAAATCGCTGTTCCAGATCATTTCAAACTCAGCTGTTCACTTCACTGTGATGAATTGACCAGCTTTCCTTTATTAATATATTACAATAGTCAAATAATGAACTGAAATCTCTGCCCTGCTCTGATCCAAGTCACACTGGATAGCCTCAAACATCAAGTTAGTTTCCAGCATGAAGTATAAAACACTTCTTTTGCCTTGTCTGTCTCTGGCTGAGGTGTACTTTGAGCATATCATCAACTCAGTGTGTTTATGAAGACCTTTATCAGCGGGCTGCATAAACGCCACAAGATGACTTTATTTGATAGGAATAGAGTGCTACTGCTGCTGCTCAGAGTGTTTGTCCTAAAATGATTTCAGATAAGTTAAGCTTTATAGGCCCAGCTCTGCTAATTCATGGTTCAGTGTCAGTGTTCTGCTTCAGTTTTGCTGATTGCTGGCATGAATCCATTTCATGATACAACTGATTTTAATTTTGAATTGCCAAGATATGACACTTAACTACACAATATCATAGAGAAGACATTTATTTTTATTCCCAAATGTGTGATATCTTTAGCATGAGATGAAGTTAATCAACATGCAAGTGTGACATTTTGGGGGGAATTTAGCAATCTCACCGTACTTATCATATGCACACTATTTTTTGATTTCACCGGTCATCTGTTTTAATCAGATGAAAAATGTATTTTTATAGTTGAAATGGAATGTTTTACAGTAGTCTCTCAGTGGTCCATGTTACTAAAAATGTGGCTTAGAACCAACACATTTGAGATATATTTGAACCCAGTTAACTGGCTTCACAGAACTATCACTTATGTTACCCAATTAATTTTTTCCAATATCTCTGCAGCTATTATTTTAAATAGCTCAACAGAATTAAAAATATGACATTTTACATGTTCTATTAATCAACTTTCCCTTTAATTACTTCAGAGCAATTTGTTAGAATCTTATCTTTCCAGTTTTTCCTGTACTAGTTAACTGATTCCTGTTCTGCAATTCCATACACTGTCAGGTGGAGCATTTCAGCTGATTTTGTACAGTCTACATGGAATGACCCAAAGAAAATATGTGTTTTGAAAGCAAAGCCTCAGGCAACCCTGGTGCCAGGTCTCCAGATGAGGCATGCAGCAAGCAGAGCTGGCTGCCAGGGGTCACTTCATCACTGACCCAAAACCAGAGGTGGTGCTGAGGGGCTGGAAGGGCTGTGACAGAAAATAATCCCAGCAAACTCCCTACCCCTGATTTTAATCCATTAACTATTACTACCCCACCCCTAAACCAGATTCCTGCTGCCCAGCCCCAGCCCTAACCTGAACTAGAAACTACTACTACTACTCCTCCAAACTACCTATTTTGTTTACAAGTACTAAGTGCAAGGTTGCCCACATTTTCCTAGGGGATTTCATCTCTCAGGCATGGTGATTTATCGCATCAGAAACACCCCAGTGAACCATGGCAGGGAGAGGAGTTTTCCATGGGGCATTACCGAGGAGCACCAGCACTGCCCGTCCCGTGCCCACTGGGTGGCACTGCAAGCAGGCCCACGGCACTTCCACGCTTCAGGGAATTCAGTTACTGCACGATTTATTTACTTTTTTTCCTAAATCTATCTCTAAAAAGTCTTGTATGGAGCTACAGCTTCCTTGTGCAGGACCACAGCTGTGGCTTTGAAGGCAGCACAGACCAACCCTCAGTAAATGTCTGAGGCACAAGATCAGGGCTTGAGTTCCTGACTGAAAGACCTGACCACTGGGGCATGGTCATCTTTTTTTGCTTCCTGTCTCTCCAAGTCATCCCACACATTACCACGGACTGACTTCTTCCCGAAGCCAAGATGCCCCATTTAAGTGCGGATATTCACAGTAGTGTGGACATAGCCTCTTATTTTTAAAATGCTAAGTCAAAAGACAGAATTTAGGATCCTAAAAGTCTTCAAACTCATTCATTTGTTTTAAGCGATAATACATTGAGCAAATGCCGAAGGCATCTTAAGAAAAAATCAATTTTGGTACCAAAACAAAGTACTAAATGAAAAAACCTCCTTTATTTAGTGTTGGATGAAACATACCTGCTCTTGCACTTGTAATGAAGGCTTCTGTTCTGAAGGCTCTGTGCTTTCTGGCTTTGGAGGATTTGAATTTTGTTGCATTCCAGAACTTGATATAATACTTAGGTCACTAATCTGATTCTGAGAGGGGAAAAAAAATGAAAAAAAAAGTTAATATAAACACATGAGTTTTAGCCTACATTTATCCACTACACAGTCCTGTTTACATGGCACTTGGACTGAAATACAGATGATGTACAAAGTACTGATTTTTGTAAGAAACCGTGGAATTCAGAAATCTTAGGAAATAAAAATCTTTCCAAGACATCCACAATCTCGTATGCAGTCATAAAGCTTTTACACTTTATTGTTACAAGAAAAGCAAAGAGAAAATACAACTAGCTTTATACTTTTTCAGCAAGAAAGAAAATGATCATGTTGAAAGAAAATGAAATTAAAGAAATGAAAGAATTGAAAGAAAAGGGGTGCTTTTCACATCCTGTACCTGCATTGCCCGTTAACAGAGAAATTTGCTACACTTCATTAAATCAGGAACCCAAATTAGAACTGCTTAGAAAAAAAAAAATCCTGACAAATCACTCTTAAGTGGCTGGAAAGAGAGCTTGACACCGACTTATTTCCACCAGATTTAACCAGCCATCTACATTTATTTTCAGGTGTTAATTTGGTTTTCTCTGAACGAGACAAAACCAGACAAGAGAGTTGCATTATAACATACTATGTTCACAGATGGAGCTGACTTTCATCTTTAATAAACAAAAAAACAAATATAGATATTGTATTACCATTAAAATCCCCACTGAAAACACCCAGACTGTAGAATAACCCAGCTTTCAATGCATAAACTACACCTTATGCATACGATAGAGCTCAACCATTGGCACAACACATGATGATTGCTCTGGTATCTTACCCAAAGCAGTAAAATATGGGTTAATTTTCAGCAACAGATTAAAAAGCAATCTGAGCTTTATTCTTTTGTATTCAAATTCTAATTGAAAGCAATAAATACAATATCAAGCCTTTATATTGTGATTTAAGGACAGAGGAGAGACGCAGACTCTCCCATTTTTCTGACTTTTAGCCACTAACTTGAAGGTCAAAACTCTTTGTGCCTGAAATGCTGGAGGCCTTTTAGTTATAAAATCAAGAAAGGTAGAGTTTTCTTCTCACTAGAGGATAAGCTGCAGTATGTTTCCCTGCTCATAAACTGAAATACACACACAAAACCACACTATAAAAAGCATCCATTCACTTCATTAAAAAAAAGATCTGAGTTCATTCATTTTCACATATGGGCTTGATGTAGTGTGTACTTGAAGGATTAAGCTGATTTGGAATCCTAGATTAAATCACTCAGACCTTCATAAATCTCTTTTTCACTCCCTCTGCCCCCTTCTCATGCTGACACTCCGCCAATCTCATGTGGGCTGCACACAAGGATTACTGTATGATCCATCTGGAATGTACCAGGCAGATAAGCACTTTCTGCTCCTAAATACAAATTCATGCACAATTACCAAGTGCCATAAAATTATTCAGAAGGAATTAAGACAGGAAAGGTCTCTCAAGAAGCCATCTTCCAAACAAGTTGGTTACTTCATCAAGTTAACATTGGCACACATTGGCTACAAGGAGTTCCAAAATTAATGTGCCAGGGGTTTGTTGCTAAAGCTGAGGTGGTTGACAGAACATTCTCCAAAAGAAGTTTGCTTGAAATGTGACCAACATTGTTCAGTTCTGCTTTTGTGACAACGGTACACAACTACAATCTCAGCAGGTTCTGATGGGATCACCATGAACAGGTTCATTTATGGTTCATGTACACAGAAAAAGGAAATGAAGTAATTATTCCAGTTTCACTGGTGTTCTAAAAATATCAAGAAACAAACACACACATATACAACAAGAAGAAGAAATGAAGATACACTCCCCCTTCCAATTTTAAAGTAACTTTGCTGCAGCCCATGCCCTGCCTATTTCACTGGTGTATTATTGGCACCACAGATGTTGACTGTCCATTAAAAGATCTGCATACCACTTCCTGTTCATCAGAATTTTACTTGTCTACAGAGCTTCATCCAGGATATTGAGGAACTTTGTTTCTAGCAAAAGCTTTTCAGTACTCTCACATGAAAAAGATCTGAAAATTAGAAGAGAAGCTGGAATATCCCAAGCCATCCAACAGCCATCTGTTGGAAATGTGTATTACCCAGTACTGCAAGCACAAAGAGGGAGAAAGGTTTCATCACACCCAGGAGGGCACTGTCAAAGCAGTGCATTCTTGTGGTATGGGTTTTTTCCTTTCTTTGCAAAAAAGACTTCAATTTCTTCAAATCTGTCTAAACTGACACACCACTGAAAGATGAATCATGCAGGTCGTGATGTTTCCTTCTGTAATCTCATAAAAGCTGCTACTTCCACAATGCTGGCCTTCATACAGAGACAGCTTCTCCCCAAATAGCACTGCTACACACACATTCAGAAGTAATTTTTTTAAATCTGTATTTTAAAGCATTGAAGGAACATACAGGTGATTTCCAGAAATTAGTACCTAGCCTGGGTCAAAGATACTGTATTGTTTGTCACACTGACCTGACCTCAATGTACATCAGACAGTGACAAGGTTTAATCCACATGTTACTCTTTTCTCCTCATCCCACACTGTAACCATCTAGAATCCCACAAAGACTCAGATCCCAAGCACTCAAATGAACTCTGCTGCACAAGCAGCTCCTGGAAGGAATCAAGCACTGTACAAATGTGCTCACTCTTCCCCTACCAGCACAGCCACAGAAGCCACACCATGGTTCTGCAATGCAATACTCACACACTGCTTTACTATGGCACATTCCTGTATTATTATACTGGGGAAAAGGCGTGTTCAGAATCTCTGTTTCCATTTTTGGATCTCCCACATGTTACCTTTATATTCATCCTGCATGTATGAATTTGGTCCTCACGACTATATAAAGTAATTCTTTCCTAAGAGAACTAACATTCTTCATTATGTAACCTCGTGAATTTAGCACTGGCAAAGAATAACAGACTTTTCCTTCTGAGATGAGTTAATTTATTAAAAGGAGAAACAGTAGACAGGACAGAAGTAACAAACTGGGGAACAGAAAGACAAAGGAACAGTATTGTTACATTTAGTCTACAGCTACTAAGAAATATGCTTCATAGAGTCTACAAATGTACTGAATGACTCAGTCTCTAATACCACAAGGCATCTTTTGAGACTAAGAAGAGACAGCTGCTATTGGGCACAATTTTTATTTGCTATTCCCAGAGACAAAATTTTGTCACAGCAGGAGAAATCACTGTAAAATGATTTTTTACTACCCTGCTACACTTCAAGTTGGACCATATGATCAGGATTTAATCCATCTTGCCTGAAATCAGAGAATGTTTCTTAGTACAGTGTTCCTGAGGGAGGGAACAACACATCAGTCTGAAAACAAGGCTGCTGAAACTACTGGAGAGATTGCCCATCCTTTTAAACAAAGCACAGCTGACATTCTAAAAACTCGTTTCCAGAAAAGAGACATTTACTTACTCGCTCATATTCATCCTTGGCTTTACTAAGCATTTCCAGGATGTCAATGGGCCTGTTTTCATTGCAGCCATTGGTCCTGTTGGGACTTTTTCTGTCCTGGGAAACTTGCTGCGACCTCTGAGCTTCTTGTTCAACCACTCTGTAACAGGAAAGGAGAAATAGGATTTAAAAATTTAACTAGAGTTAACATCTTGCAAAAAGCAGTAAAGAAAAATGTACTCCCAGCACATTAACCCATTTTTCTGCCTGAACAAAAGCCTAACACACAGCTGACCAAAGTTACACAAGTTGTCATTTGCCACAAGGTTTACACAAGTTAAATTGTCAAATGGTCTGGATGATTTATCTCCCTTCACAGAGCACTGGTCTGTCTCTCACAAAGTTTGCCTACAGTAAACACTAGTTCTGTAAAACTCTCATGTTTAGACATTTCTACAATGAAATATTTGGACATCCAACCATGTGATACACAAAAAGCACATGTATTATACCATAGACCAAGACACGTTTTTTACTCTTTACTTCCTAACATGCATTTTTCCATATTTAGCCAAGTCAAGCCATGCCATTCAAAAAAATCTATTTTTTGAAACTAGAACCAAACAGTTCTAGGTTAGGATGAGGCCTACCATGAGGCAACAAACAGGGACAGTGGGAAAGAAGAGAGCTGGCTCACACCAGATGTCTCTGGAATCAGTCTGCAAGAGGACTTAAAGCAAGTTACCCCTCACACCCCCACCTAAGGCTCCAGAAAGAACAGCAAACCATTTCCTTCTCAAGCTGCCCTGTAGTAATTCCAGTTACCTGCATTTCCTCTGGCCTCTGGTTCCTATGGTTCACTCACCACTTCTACTCCACCCTTGCCTGCCTCAAGTATCCAAAACCTTCAATTTGAAGGACTGGTAAGAGATGCAAGAAGATGATGTGTACCTGGTCATTTCATTACTAAAAGTAAAAGCAGCATATACTCCTAATCCATATGCAGTTCACAAGATATACATGGCTGTGCAATGCGCTAAAGCTTATCCTCTTGAAATAAACACACACCAGCCTGTAATCCCTTCTTTTTTAAGCCTGCATTAATCAAATATGTTAAGAAAAAACAAGCACTGTAAACAGGGCAGAGCTCTGGAGCTGGCATGTCACTTGAGAACTCTCATGCTGCGGAACTGATGGCTGAGGGGGGAGCCAAGAGGTGCCATCACAACAATCACTGAAAGTGTCAATCATTCCGGCCTCCAGTTTCTTTGGGTCAGTTAGGATTCAGGACAAACTCCAGATTTTATAGACTGTAATTATTTATATGCACCTCTATGTTGACATTTCTGAGGACAAAAATAGTTCAAGTTTTGGAAGTTTCTTCCCAGTTTTCTAGCAACCAAGCTTGTTACTTCACTGGAGTTTAGTTGTGTTTAGTTGAAAAATGGTTAGATTTGGCTTTTAACAATTCGATGTTGCTTTCAGAACTTTCAATCATACGAGCTGGTTATTTAACGAACTTCTGATTATTTCCAGCCTTCTCTGTAAGCAGCAGTCACCTGCAAAGGTAACTCACAATAGGGAGGCCAATGTAACCCTGAGAATTTCCAAGAACTGCAGCATGTGCTTGTTTGGATGAAGCAGCTCAGTACTCCACAGGTGTTTCTATGGTGACACCCTGAGAGAACATTTTGTTCTAGCACCTCACACAGTCACCCAGTCCTGGCTTAAGACCTCTCTAAACTCAACCCCAAAACTAATGATGAGAAAGAGCAAGGTAAGAGAATCAGAATGCTTTGCTGAGATTTTAAGTGCCAGCATAATTGTATAAGAAAAACAAACACTTCAGTTAAAGGGAAGATTCTGGGCAACTGAAGTCACACATGCGCTGCCTGGCAGGCAAAGCAAAGGCTTCACTCTTGAGACTCTCCTTCTGCCTTAATAAGCCAGCCCAGAAGGTTTCAATAAAACACCCTCTCATGAAAACAATACTCACTGATCCCACAATCAATGGGGATTGCAAACATCTTCAAGCAAAACATTTTCAAGGAGTGCATCCATTTCACAGAACTGTTTCATAAACATTTCTGAAAAACAGTTCATAACACTTTTCTCTCATTCATTATGAAGTGTTTGTTACCTTTTTAAAGTTTACTTTCTTTTTGAAGAATAACGAATTCTCTTTTCACCTAGGTAATTGTCTAATAGCTCAAACTCCATCTTCTGTCTTGTGCAGGTTACATTTCAATGGTGGTAATGGAATAAAATGTGAAACTGTGCCCCCAGAACTCTGAGATACTTTCCCAGTTCTACTCTGCTGCCTGTATCCCAGAAGCCACTTTGGGTCTGACTGTTGAAACAGGATAAAACAAGCTTACAAACTAAGCTAAAAATAACCCTCCCTACAAACTTATAGGTCAGAATGCAATAGTTTTCTTAAATATTTGAAGTCCTCCAGTTTCTGTCCTACTTCTAGAAAGGTCAACACTCAATCAATCATTTCAACTTGGCACAAATTAATTGTTTCTGAAATCAGGAGTTTGATGACTCCCATGAAATGTTTTCATTTCAGATAACTCCAGAATTCTTAAAGAAAAGAGAAAAAAAAGATTTCTGTAAATCAAATACCTCAATACCTTTCCTAGGGGAAAAAAGTCAACTAATGCAAATCTGTACACTGAGCATGCTCTGTGTGCAATCCAGGATTAAATCTTTTTTAAGCAAGGCCTGCTGTTTCTTTCCATTATATCAGATAGTGGAAGAGGCACACATTCCTTCAGGAACACAGTAGCTGCTGCGACAGCTTCTTGAAGAATATCTGCAGTTATAGCATTGAAAATATACCTGGCACAACCTCATGGAAGGGGGGAGAGAACGTGAGAAGTGAAGTCTGTGATTACAATGCCTAATTTACTTTTCTTTTCAAAGATAAGCCACCAAAATATAAATGGATGGCCTGCAATCTTGTTAACTCAGTCTGGCACAATAAGGTCAAGTCAAATGCAGGGAAGAGAATGCAAATCTCCTTGAAACCTTTTATGGTTATGTTTTTAAAGTGCTGAGGTACTATAAAGTCAGCACTCTTTCCTATCAGTGATGAAGAAAAATTCCACCTTAACAAAAGGGTGTAAATCCAAATTTCCACCCCAAAGACAAAAAACTACGGAATAAAATTAATACTCTTGGAAGAAAATGTAAATATTGCAATCCAGCCAAAAGGGTAAATGTGCTTTAGGGACTGCTGTGCCATGGTTAGACCGATCTGTTACCTGATCACAGTTTTTAAGATTCCTGAAATATCTGTAGCCCATCATTTGTGCCACAGTGACCAGCCCAGTTTAACACCAAATGGACTCAAGGTGTCTGAAAGTTTGCTGTCTGAAACTTAGATCTGCACTGTAGTTGTGTGTGACAGAGTAAGAATATGGTAGAGTTTGAAGGGTTCAACTCTCTCTCATACTTCAAACAATAATGGTTTTAGATCAAAAGGTGTAGTAAAAAGAGGAAGCCATGTCCTTCTGATGCTCTGTTTATAAAGAGACAGGCAATAGATGTTTTGTTACTTGTTTTGGTAACAACATGCAAGAGTCAGTTTCACACAATTGTTTTCCATTATTCCTGATAGTTAATCCTTAGATATGGACAAACCAAATAACAGTAAGAAGTCCAACATAACTGGGAAGAAAAAAATAGAAATGGGAAATGGGGTTATCAGGATGAGAAAAAAGAGAAAGAATTTAGAAAGATATCTTGATATCAATGTCTGTCATTTGTGTTCTCTCACAGCTTCTGTGAGAAAATAATTTTAAAAAAAAGCAAGAATAACCTACACCAAACCCCTTACACAAAGAAATTAGAATTCATCTTAAAATGTCTGTGTTGTGACTAGTTTTCATATAATTAAATATTATATATTTCCATGTATTTAAATTGTCCAAGTCTTCAACTGGCCTGATTGGCAAGCCATGACACGCTGCTGAAGGCATGCAAGAGATAAGAGGGTTCATGAAAGCAGTGTGATACTGAAGAGGAGCAAAACTGAGAGTGAGGCATGAGCAGATACCCTGGGCAGTACACCTACATTTTGCATTTCAGCAAGAGTAACTACCAAAAAATCCAGAAATTAGCAACACCAAACTCTTATTATTTCGCAGTTTTGCTTATTCTCCAAACCCACTATAATTCGAGAAGATTCTACCTAGTTCTCCTACTATTCTCCAATCTCTTCACTTTAGTCAGGAGTAATAACTAAGTCTTAAAAAACCCAAACAAACTCAAACAAAAAAATAGCTCACAACAAAACTAACCAAAAAACCCCAACCACCATTTATTTCATTACACCCTCTGCATTAGAAAATCTTTTGCCAGCATCCCCATACAAAATAGAATGTAAAATAATAAACAGTGCTCATACTTGCTTTCTTTTGAGAATGCCAACTAATACTTCAACTCTTTTTTTTATCACTTAACTGAAAATTTAATGCTGCAGTTTTTGTAAAAACAAAACTATAATTTTCATTAGTAAAAAAGACTTGTATGAGCAAGAATGTTGTATTCCTCCATTTTAGGAGAGTGAGGGAAAAAAATCAGACACACTTAGTACATTCTAAAAGGCTTACAGAATAATAAGGCCCCAGTACTTACTTAGCCATGAGTTTTGCTATTCGATGACAGTCATTCTTGTCATAAAACCAAATACTGTAAATTGACACTAGAAAACAAGAAAAAAAAGCAAGTGTAATATTAGCGACCACTTATTAGTGTTCTTTGTGGTTTTTTATGGCTGTTTCTTGATCTTAAAAAGTCCCGAGCCCGAGCCAAGAGACTGGACACCTGCGCATTCGTGTTCCAAGTTGTTTATTGTTTCTTATCTCTCAGAGTCTGGAGCAAGGACAGCAGGACCTGCTCCTCCAAAATTCACAGCAGGAATGACGCCTGAGAAGGCCGTCTTTACCTTTTTATCTCTTTCAGGAAAACCAACCAAGTTCTACAACGTATAATTATTTATCAATCTTTTCCAATTAATTTCTACCTTTTCTTAACATGACAGTCCTACCTTCACCAATCCCCCATCACCTTCGTCACAGCGGAAAATGGAGGGGAGAGAAGAAAGAGGAAGGGGAAGGGCACCGCCCTTTGCCCTCCATGTTAACTTTTTTCCCCTCATACCTCCATAAATCTAAAACTACAATCACCCAGTGACAAGATAAGCTAATTACACACTCTCTTTCTATTTTGTATTTCATCTCTCAATGTGGGCAGCGTTCTCCGATGACACAGCTCAAGGATAGAGTTCTGTGCTTTAGTCTTGAGTTCCGAAACAGTCTGGCATGGCTCCAGACCCCCCTGTACAGTCCGAGGAGTATTCTGGGCTGCCACAGTGTAAGACAAAAAGTGCAGAAAGTAATTAAATTAATAGCAAAAACCCCAGTAGTCCATTAGATAAGCAAACTATGAATTTCCATCAATTTCCACTGAAATATTGTCACCACCTGCTATTTATAATGATGCCAACTATCAATAAAGTAATCAGAAATAGCACATCTGCAAACATAAATACAACTTCAGTCAGATTAAATGGAAGAACTACAGAATCTTGATACTGTTTGTAAACAACAGTGTCAGGAAAATGAAGTTTTAACCAGCAGGTGCCTTCTCACTACAATTGCAACCTCCTTTTTTGAATTACTGATTTTATCATTTAAACTAGGCCAAGGAATATCCATTTTAAAAAAACACTGATTTTTAAATTTGTCAAATTTGAAGACCAACATTAACTTCTGAATTACAGTACGACAGCTCAGTCAGAGTCTCTCTGGAAGGTTCCCGCTCCAGAGAAGGAAGCACTACCAAAGTTCCCATCACACTGTCACATTCATGGAACAGCTTAAAACTAGATTCCTAGTGACCCCTGCTCTTTGAAGGTATCAAGGACAAAGCAACGAGAGCAAAAGGGTTCCAGCCCAGCAAGACACTCAGCCTCATTCTGGCTTTCAGAATAAGTAAAATTCCATTGAAAGTTTGTGGAGTTGGAGCTCAACTACTGAGCCTCCCTCAGAGGGAGAAACTTCATCAGTAGTGCCATGAGCTGCTCCTTCCCCAGCAATCCTTCCAAGGGGCCTTTACCCACACATCAGCTCATCTCCTCACTGCCCCCACAGGACCAACACCACAAAGCTCCACTACTTTTTTCAGAATTGTACTGAAGCCAGCCCACAAAGCAGACTATTTTAAATCTTAGTTCACATATGAAGTTTGTCAATGCATAAAGTGCAAGAACATCAAAGGCAATTGGACACTTTACATATGCTACCATTAAAGTATTTTAATTTCTGAAAAAGATGCTTTTAGCCTTTTAAAACTTATCTTTAGACTGCAATTCATGTCAATGATTTTATGTAGCTGAAATCACTGATTATAAATACACTTAAAGTGAAGGAAAGGAATGTTTAAAAAAACTTACTCAACCATTTCCAGATAGAGGTCATTTTTATTTCACAGTGAAATCCATTTTTTTGTTTACTCACTTTTTTTCCTTCTCAAAATACTCAAAAACCTCAATCAAAGCCGAGTCAAAATTATGTCAAGCCATGGCAAAGAGGGCAATTATTTACCAAACTTTCTCTGGCCCCTCAACTTATCCCAGGTGTACTCTGTTGGGCCAAAATCCTCCAGAAGTCACTAATTTCTAGAACAATGTCCTACAACAAACTGAAATTCTCGGCTCTCTTTCTTTTATTAAATAACAGCTGTATTAGTTTTGGTGCTTGTTTCTTTAGAGGTTCCAGCTTAACTAATAGATAACAAAGCTTTCCAAGCCATAAAGAAATCAGTGCACAAAAGATATAAGCCAATAAAAAAGCATTTCATACCAATGCTTATGAAATTTCAAAAGCCAATGTTTATGAAGTGGTTTTATTAAAATTTGCAAATAAATTTGCAAAATAAAAAAAATTTTAAAAATCCAGTTGTAGGATTTTTCTGCTGCATAGAAACCTACAAAGTTTCCACTTTGTTACATGACTAAAGAAGTGGCTCATATTTTAGCACTGAAGAAAAGCTCTTTCCTTTCCCTCACTTCTTTATCAGACAAACTGCCAAGAAGAGAAAGCTGCTTCCAAACTATACTTGCTGAAGGAATGAAGATAAGGAACTCATAATAATATCTTAATGGGACAAATGATAAAAGTCACACTCAATTCTGCCAGAAACAGGCCTAGACAAGACCACAAGTAGATCCAAATCTCAGTTTGATGTAGAGTACCAGGCTTTCTTCCACTTTGTACTACTGGCAAGCAATCACAGGGAGTCACTGCAAAACATTAACAATATCACCAAGATGCAAAGCAGATCACAAATGAATGTGGGCATTACTGTAGGTACAGGCTGGAACGTTCACCTTCCTCTTTCCAAGAGACCTCATGTACTGCCAGTTCAGCTCCCTTCCCCAGAATTGTGTGTCCCAACACCATTACTACTAATATTTGATATATATTTTTTCATATATACACTGTACTTTCTTACATGCATGCAGCTTCAATTGTGAACATCCTTATAGCAAAGACAGAGTTGGTTCTTACCAGCTCTTTTTAAATATGTGATTTTTTTGCTATACCCAGCCTAAACATTAAGCTGAACATTCTTATGTCTGTTGGCACCTTTCTACTGCAGTTCTTGCAAGAGTTTCAACCAACAGAAGCCACTGAATTAAGTGATTCATTTTTCCCTCCAGCTTTTCTACACTGAATGCCGGGCAGCATCTTTAGCAATCAAGTAACAGAAGTTTGTTATCATCAGCAGCAAATCTTTTCACTACGTTTTGACACCCCTGAAGTAATGAGTAACCCATACCACAGACAAATCAGGTTTCGTAAAACTAGAAGAAGTCATCCATTATCTTCATCTATGTTCTTCTCTGACATATGTAATTTTTGTTAGAAACACTGGCCCATAAATATTTATCTAAACACATAACACTCAACTTCTCTCCAAACTTGTCTGGATCAATCCTTAAAACCTGATTAAAACTGAAATGGAAAACCAAAGAGCTTTTGAAAGAACAGAAGGATTATGGAAGACTTCCTGCTCAAGTCCAACGTCTGAATAATACCAAAAGGAAGGTCTTCGACTCTTCTATAAGCTGGATTAAGAGTGGGAATAACCAAGTGCCACCGTGAGACAGAAGTCTCATCTCTGGCAACACAAAATAAAGCTGCATCCCCAAATCGTAGTTTCACTTCAGCTCTCATTTTAAGTAAGCAGCAAGAGGCAGTGTCCCCACCCTCACATTCCCACAGATTTGTTAACCCACTGTACCCCAAGTGGCCCCTCTCTCTTATGTCAGCTGAGTACATTTTAGTCCAGACCAGCTCCTTGATCCTGTTTCTGCATCAGCTCCACAAAAGGCCATCTGAGCCTAAGAGAGAGCACAAACAAGAAGCTTGGGACACACAGGAAGGCAAAACTGTTAAAATGGAACTGTGTTCCAAAGGACGTGCACATGGACTCATCAGCACTGCCAGTTTTAGAGATTCCAGACAATGTCACTCCCTTCCCTAAGGCAGTTTAGCCATTTGTGCAAATACATCTTCAACTCATTCAAAGAGATGATTTGTTTAAAACTTCCCTTAACTATCTGGAAGAGCTGGTAGAAGGGAGAAAAAATTTATTTTACAGGTCCAATTTAGATGTTGCCATACAATGAAGCAGAACAACTGGAAGTGGAGTCTTTCACACTTTTGAAAGAAAAGGACTCATATTTCGAAACCCCTCCTATAATGTAACCATGGAAAACAACCCAATCTCACTCCCATAAGGAAAAGCACACATATGCATCATTTTACACTTCAAATAGAGTTTAAGGCAAAATGACATAAAGCTTTCTCTTAGAGCTCGTATTTCTTCTAGTAGCAATGTCAGCTGAAATGCCACCTCTCCTCAGTCAGTCAGCTCTAGTATCATCTTCACTGACACTCCCCATATTTATTTCCTCAATGTAGATATTAGCCTGCCACATAGATTTATAAACCATTAGATGAATGGAAAAAGTTCCTCCCTTTCCTATTGTTTTAAATACCTATGGCCATCTCACAAATACAGCTCACAGCACAATCCCACAAGCAGGAGCATGGAGTAATTCAGCAGGTGCCAAACAGCATCCAAACTCAGGAACACTTTAACAAACTGCCATCTGACAGTACTGTATGGAAGGAAAGGGATTCCTGCTTTGCAACCTGAACCACAGCAGAAAACCTCTTGCAGTTAGAGTGCCATTTTTCAGGTCAAAAAATGTATTTTTAGAACTTCTTTATAGTTTTCAATGGTTCCTCCCCTCCCCCAGCTTGCATTGCTTCTTCTGCTATGAAGATATGAAGAACAGGCTCCTTTCTTATCTCAGACTAAACCACTGGGTTAATGTGCTTGCTGGAGAGCCAGGCAGCCTCAGCAATCACAGAGATATGTTACACTTAATGGAACATGTGTGATAACAAGAGACTTTCCTTACCAGTTTTGAAACCAGGCAAGAGCTCTTTGAAACATTTCTAATGCAACTCATTTCACTTTCAGTGTTCTGGATACAAGTTGTTTTCATCAATAATACAAGCCCATAAGACAGCACTTTGTAACTGAATTTTCCACTTAAATGTATAAACCTCTCCAAAATCCATTATTTTTGTATTACTAACCCTTAACTTGGAAAGGAATAAGAAGAAAGGAAAAAAACCACACCACCACAAACAAATACCCCCCACCAAACAAGGACCATTTATTTTAATATCCAACTTTTATGCTAAATATCTATCTTTTCACCATGGAAATCAGCCTGCCTGACCTCCCAGGTGAACTGGCTTGGATTAGAACCCCTTTTAATCAAGAGCAACACCACCGATACAAAGGAAAAGTTATAAACGAGAAAGGCTCAGAAGAATCTTTCCTGCAGACTTTAAGAGGTAAGTTTGCCATTGCTTAAAACTTCGACTCATTTTCCTCAATTATTAAGCAAACTATTAACAGCTCCAGTTTCTCACATTACTGATAGAAGGGAAGTACTGAACTTCAGACTGGACTATTATTACTGTCACTGACTGAATTGCATGCATTTTTTAAAACAGAGTTTAACATGCTTTCCACAAAACACAGACAGGAGAAAACAAGCTTAGGTTCATTTATAAAAAAATAGGTCAATGGGATTCAGCGTTTCATGAACAAATACTCTGAACACTCTAAGGAATGTGAATGTGTTCAGAGGGGAAGTTCAACAAGAATCAAATATACCTGGCAATACCTATTCCAGACTAAAAAATAATAAATGGCACATTAAATATGAAGTAGAATCTCAAAGTTTTTACCTTTTAAGACTAAATCTAAATTCAAAATGTTACCGTAAGTAAAACAATCTCTTTTCAATTTGATACTTTCTTGATCTGTTCATGTTTGGAGATATTTGCTTTCTTTAATTGTTTATAACAATGAAAACAAGAATACCTTTTTTCTATTTATCACTGCAAGTGGTATAATTTCTCACGCTTCTTAGTCACACCCTCTTATCATCTTTGCTTTTTAGGGTCTTATGCCCCACAAATAAATGGTGTAAGTTTTGGGGCAGCATTGTATCCAACTTTTCAGGTTTGATATTCTTTTGGGGCTGGAACCATAAGAAGCCAGAATAATTTTGAGAACAAAAATTCTGGAGTGAGGAAAGATTCCCCATTAAAAGCTGAAATACGAAAATGGTAGGACTAGGATGGGGGGCGAGGGGGGAACCTCACAGAATAAAGAAAAACAAACTGACCCAAGTGTCTTCCATTTCGCTCAGAGAACAGCAAAATGTAGATATAAGAAAGGTACTGTATCACATGGTCTGCTCTCCTTCCAGAAGGCACATGAAAGTTTCCTTCCTGCCCTACCCTCCAAAAACAGGAGGACTCACTGTATGAGCTGTGAAAATCAGTAATTTCTCGTAAGAATAAAATGGCAATTACCTAGTCTTGGTCTAAGAGTATGAAAATGCCTCTGTGCATTGGATAAAGTATCTCATGTCCACAGCTTAACAAAGTAAGTTCTGATATGCAGCAAACCAACAATTCCATTGTATAGTAAGAGTATTTGAAGAAATCAAACTACAGTAAAACCCCACCAAAATATTATGATCGCATAATAGTATGACAGGCAATAGCATGACAGGCAAATCATTCTTACAGCCTCCAGCCAAGCAAAGATAATGTTTGTAGACTGCTTGTAAAGTTCCTCACGTAAGTCGTTAGCAGCTCTGCACAGACTGGAGTAGGTTACTCCTGTCCTCAGAACAGCTCTTGTGCTGCTGAAGACAGAAATGCCAGAGGTCTGATCTGCTGCAAGGAACAGACTTGGCCTTATTATCTACTTAAGTCAAGACAAAATCCCAGAACAAAGTGAAAACATGAAGTTTGTAAAGCAGTAGTATCACATTCAGTTATAAATATTGTTGACATGGAACCTTCCCCAAATATGTGGTGACATAATTTTGCTTTGATCATCTTCTACTGTTCCTACCATGCCCTGGTGAAGTACAAATCTCTATTGATGACCCTGTATGATCCTGTTACAATGTAACTGCAGAGGCACAAGGTACATTTGTCTCTGCCAAACAGCACTATTAACATGATTTTAGGCTTTTACTGCATACTAAAAGCCATCGCCCATCTGTAAGCTAAAGAAACAGAATCAGCAGTTCAATCACTCAGCAACCTTAACAGGGCAACTTCCTCATAAAGGGTTTCTAATGATGACAGAAGATTTCCTCAAGGACACAACAAAAGCCACTCTACAAGACACTGGGTTGTGTAAGAGGCAGCTTTTCCTTACACAAACTAGCAGTCCATCCTCTTTCAGTCATTAAGGGATCTCAGAAGAACTTCACCATAAGCCATTACAGACACATGATATTAAGCCCTTGGAGATACACATTATATTAACCACTGGCTTAAACTCTGATTTGAATTAGTTCCAAAAATGCAAAGGTTTTTCATGCCAGCAGGCAACTGAGCAGAAGTGGAGATCCTTCCGCATGAAGAGAATTTGGACAAGAATCCCCTGATCTACCCATACATATAAAACATACACATGTTGAAATTCATCTGCGAATTCACAAATACTATGCAAATAGAGGCAAACAGCTTAAACACAATTCAAACACGTAATTTGTTTTCTAACTCTTTCAGAGGACATAAAATTTGGAAAACCTCACGCAAGGAAAATAATCCAAAACAAAACAACTTAATGCAAAATGTAAGGGAGTTAGTGAAGTTGAAATTATAAGGAATAAAAAGCTTAGATGCCATTTTCAATGCTTTTAAGCTTGTATTTGAACAAAGTGAGCACTATCAGAGGGCACAAAAACTCATCTTATTTATTTGTTTTTATTTGTGGCACCTGAGAAAATAACTAATGACATTGCATTGGACGTTTTCCATCTGCAATCACTGGAGACAGGATAGGTTTTTGAAAGAAAGAATAGTTTCTGACCCAAGTCTTTTAAAATGACAATGGGAAAGAAATAAGAGGAAAAAATATACTCTTGATTACTTCAGAATGCAATTCTCACATCCAGTCTGTAATTTTTTCCTTCCTCACCTTTGTATGAATTCCTCCCTTCCTTGTACTGTTCAATGTCATCTCTATCCTAAATCCCACGAGCCTCCCACAGATCTCACACACTAGTGTCCCACAGGAAAAGGAGGGCTTTCATCAATGAAAGGAAAACAATTGGCTTCAGGGGTTTCTAATAAACTCACACACAGCCTGTACCTTCTCTGATTACAACTACCTGAAAGGAAGTTGTAGCAAGGTGGTGCTTGGTCTCTTCTCCCAAGTAACAAGTAATAGGACAAGAGCAAATGGCCTCAAGTTGTGCCACTGGAGGTTTAGATTGGGTATTGGAAAAAGTTTCTTCATGGAAAGAGGCTGTCAAGCCCTGGAACAGACTGCCCAGGGCAGTAGTGGAGCCATCATCCCTGGAGGTATTTAAAAGATGTGCAGATGTGGCACTGAGGGATGTGGGTTAGTGGTGGACTGTGCAGTGCTGGGGTAACGGTTGGGTGTGATGATCATAAAGGTATTTTCCAACCTAAATGATTCTGTGATTCCTTCCTGGAAGTGATCCTCTAGTCACTGTCACACACCATGGTAACTCCACAGCAGCTCCTGCTTCCTTATACCATCAGCAGTTCCAATAAATGAATCAACTTCTTACTTCCCTTATGCCACCAATCTCACAGCTGCAACTCTTTCTTGCCACCTTAAGGTCCATCCTATCCCTCCCACCTCCATCTACAGCTCCAAACCAAGCAATCTGCTATACACCCAACTCAATCCAGTACTTTTCCAAGTTTCTTGCCAGTCACTTCCCTAATCTCCTAGACTTTTCAATTTACTGACCAGTTTTGACTTTTTCCTCTTCATGACACTTATAGAAGACTGCTAAGATTATGAAACTGAGGAAACCATCTGTCTCAGGCTGTTCTTTGTCACCATGATGGAATCTGTCCTACTTACAGATTCCAGAGGCCTTCAAGGTAAAAGAGGAAGGGATTAACACTTGACTGGTCTATTAGGTACACCAAAGCACAGCCAAAGCAGTGTTCCCATCTCTTAACTCAAGAGGACATTCTGATAGGAGGGAGACATGTTTAGATTAAACCTATCAGATCATTAATTAAAAAGACCAGAGCTATATTGCACTTGGTTAGTATATTCTCTTTTTATTGAAAGCAGGCAGTGATCATAATACAAAAGCACAGCTACTTATGTAAATTTAGCCTTGTAGATAGAAAACATCATCAGATATTTCATTGGAAGCTGTCTCATTACATTATATTTGAAACAGACACCATTGTAATCAAAAGTGATCTAGGTTATAAAACTGAACCTGAAGTTTATTTGGATTAGAGAAAGTTATACTCACAGCTAGCATTTCTGTAGAGAAGAAAAGGTTCATGGAGCTGAAACTCCAAATCTTTATTTACTGGTTCAACCAGGTTGTTCATATTCAGTCGATTCACTATCGTAAAACCATGATATGGAGAAGCTGACCTATTGTGCCAATTAAAACAAAACCAAGGATTAATACTTTCACCAACATAAGTAATTTTATGAAACCAAGTTATGAATTCAGCGTCAAATTTCCATTGCCTTATTATGTGAAGCTTTAGCAGTCCTGAAGCTCTCACAGTTGTTTTCTATGCCATTTCTTGGCATGCCACCTAATTTCAATTTCAAACTACACTTACCTCAAAGCAGGATTAGGATTAACATTACAGTTCTACACTGCTAAACTGCTGAATCGAAGATATGCCTTTGAAAAATCTATTAAAAAACACTAGGGCAGGTCCAGCATTAAAATGCAAATGTATTCAATACTTGACATAAGACAGTTTTGAGGCAATTTAGAATTTTTTTATTAGAGGAGAAAAACCAAACCACTTACACAGCACCATTACCTTACTGTAAATAGACATGACAATAAAAAAGAGCTGCTGTCTTAAATAGCATGAAATACATTTACAGGGGGAGTCATACACAGTAATTTCTTCCTAAAGGGAGAGTCTGGAAATAAGGACTTAACCCAGTGTCCTGAAAGTCCATATTAAATTATTCAGAATTGTATTGCTTAGTGAAGCAATTTTTATTATCTAGATTTTTGCTGGACACCAGGTGGAAAAAGAAACCACTGAGCAAGCACTGAAAGTTCAAGATAGTTTTAGATCCATTTTCTCTTGCTGCATGAATGTCCTGTCAGCACTCAGTTGTGCCTCTAAGCAGGTGTATAATCAACAACAGCAGCACAATGAAGGCAGGCTAAAAATCAGACACAATTAGCTGGTAAATATGAAGATTTCTGTAACAATGTGGCTACCTTTACCTAGAGACCATCAGCAAAAATCTGTCAAGAGCTTCCAAGGACAGGGTAAACAACTCTTACTGTCCCAAATTAGTCTCTTAATGCATGTCAAATAACTTGTTTGGAATCATCAGCTAGTGGTGCTGAAAGCTTTTGCTTTGGTTTTTGTTTTGTTCTTTATTTAAGTTTTGTTCACTTTCTTACACTAGGTATTTCCAAGCTGGGACCTGAAGTAACAGGAACTGGTTACTCAAATCCCTACACAGTGCCAGGATAAAATACTGTAATGCCCAAACTATGACAGTTTGCTTCAGGATGGCTTAAGTCTGCATTATTTCTATTTCTTACCTTTAACAAAGTGTTATTTCATTTAGATTTTTTTATTTTCCTGTAATTTAAAACTTGAACTCATGATTGATTTTATGTGCTGGTTCTCCTCCTCACCCCTTTTACCCATCTTAGAGAACTGGAAATTTCTTTCATGGTTTTGATGAGGATTTACAAATAGACCCCAAAACCAGACACTATGAAATCTCCAGCTTCTGGGCAACTTCATCCATTTACAAAAATTTATGCCATTTTCCAGGAGTAAATTAAAACAGATTATTTGATTTCTCATCTCTATTGTTTTCAAAATCAACTTCATGGATTTTAGGAGACAAAGGGAGACTTGGCATTTAACAAACTCAATGCACTAATGAATGCTCCTAGATTAGTAAAATAAGCTCAATGAACTAGTTTTTGATGTGGGTACATATGTAGCATTCAAGTTTTATGCTTTCTCAGCAGTACTTTTAGGGGCTTTTGACAGAGTTATTCACCCATGTGCAGAGTTTATTCTTTTTGAATGAGTACACAGAAGTTAACAACTGGACAAGTAAGTAATGAAGAGTAGGAAAGCTCTGCTGGAAGCCATCTGGAGTTTGTTTTCTTAAGGAAGGAAAACAAACATCACCACTACTCTATTCCCCACCCCC
>VYXC01009416.1:205906-249780 GCA_013397175.1 Platysteira castanea | reverse complement strand
CCCCCCAAAAAAAAAAAACAACAACCCAAACCAACAAACCAACCCTTACCTTTTATACACAAATAAGGTCCCTTCTATGTCGGTTTTCTCCTACAAAAGACAACAAATGCACTTCAGGGATGTGCTTGTTCACACAGTTATGTAGGTTTTGTACGGGGTTTTAATTACAGCGACTTACAGTATCCTTGTTTTTCCATAAGGTTTGACATCACAGGTTTAAAAATATGCTTTCCTATTTTCAGAAACTCCCTATATTTTTATTAGAAAGATTAGGAAGTTAAACCCCTTCCAAAAGATTTTGTTCACACTCTCAGTCTCTCGGTGTGATACACAGTGTTCCACAACCTTCCCATGCTGAGACTGGGGCAGTCTACAAATATCGGTTGTGTTCCACAGTTTTACTCCAAGGACAGCAACAACAGCACAGCACGACAGAACTACGGACCACGGTTCTGTTTCAGACTCCAGCTTCCAGAGCAACCCTCACCACGGGCTTGCGACCCACGAGTGCAGAAAGTTCGTGCAGCTCCAGGGCTGCGCGTGACAACGTGAAGTTCCCCGTACTCCCATTTTTACAGCTCTGTGATGAACCCGGTGGTCAAGCCAAAACTGTGTTTAATACAATGACGAACACTAACATCTCTTAAATCCCCCTCTTCCTGAACAAGGGCTCTGTGCAACAGGCACGAGCAACAACAAAGTACGATTAAAAAAGAGAAAAAGTCAATGGCCACCGGGAGCCAAAGCGCCCTCCAGGCCCAGCGCTGCCCCGGTCAGAGGGGGAACGGCGCCGCCTCCCCGAGCGCACACACGGCCTTGCCTCTCCCTCTTCCTCCTCCTCTCCTCTCCCTCCCCCTTGTCTTCCACCTCCTCCTCTTCCTCTCCTCTCCCTCTCGCCTCCTCTCTTCGTCTCCTTCTCTCTCCTCTCCCCCAACACAAGCGGGGGGAACGCGCCCAAACCCCAAAGTTCCCCCTGAGCGAGCACAGCCCCACGCAGGGCCCGTGTGGACGCGCCGGGCCAGGCGGCTGCCGGGACGCGGGCACGGCCGGGCCCGCCCCGCCGGACTCACCCACTCGTTGTCCTTGGGGCTGAAGCTGTAGAGCGCGACCTGGCCGGTCACGTCGGCGATGCCGGTGATGAAGGGGTCGTGCCGCCGCAGGGCCGCCAGGCTCATCTCCTGCCCCGCTCTGCCCGCCGCCTCCATCTTGGATCCGGGCAGCCCCGCCCTCAGAGCGGCAACAGCCGCGCTGGTGCACCGGCGCACCCGGCCCCGCCGCCGGCCGGATCGCCTAGCCCGCGCCTGCCGTTCCGCCCGCCACTCAGGGCCCCCGCCCCGCCCGGCCGGGCCGGGCCCTTCCCGGGTCCCTCTTCTCAACTCGGGACCCGCAGCCTCTTCTCGGGTCCCCGCTCCCTCATCGCAGCTCCGGCGACCGAGGGCTTGCAGAGCCGTGGGTCCTTGGCGGGGCCCCGGGGCCGTGGGCTTTGGGCAGGGTCCGCGCCCCCGCCGGCACGCGTGGGCAGGGCTGAGGGCTGACCTTCGCGTCTTGTTGTTATTTTTTTACTCCATTAGTAATCCAAAGGCTCCGGAGTGTAATGCAGGCTGGCTTCTGTAGTGCGATGAGCTGGGTCACAGGCTCAGGAATTATCTTCCAGCACTTTGAGGGTGATGCTCTGCTCCCATGTCTGTCATTTTCTGGTATATCAGTATTTCACGGTCTGCAGTGGGATATGGAATTTTCAGTATTTTAGAAGAATTTGGGGATTAAATATTTCTCTCAGGTATAGTAAACATACTCAGGTACGTTTCTCAGGTAAAGTAAAGGTACATAGAACAGTAAACTGTCATATATAAAGTGGAGTGCTATGTAGTACATTATCTATGTTTGCTGAAACAAGAACAAAGTAACATGCAGTGCACTGAGCTTTTTCCTGCAGTTTTTTCAATTATTGGTGATTTTAGGAACAGGAAAGTATAGAATATTCATCAGGACCAAGGCATAAATTACTTTCAAGATAAGATCACTCAGGTTCTAGTATCTTCGTAGCATTTTGTGCAATCTGACAGGAAAAAAACAGGTTTGTAAATTCCTAAACAAAACCATGTTTGTGGCAAGCTCCTGACCCTCCTGAGAATTTAAAGAATGTCTGCTATGCTCTGTATTACCACAGGTCGTGTTGTTCTCCGTTGCAGGTGGACAAACTTCTGATTTTAATACAGCTTTACAGTATAGCTCCCACAATGGCTGTCATTTAATGCACAAACTATAAACAAGGATCCAGCAGCTGTGTGGTTCTACAAAAAGCCTTTCTGACAAGAAGTGGAAATATCAAGTTCCAGTACAATAGAATTTTTTAAACTGTAAAGCTTTTGGGGCAGAACAATAATGTACCTGTTTTGGTGTCAGACAGTTCTAGTATAAAGTAAAATGCATTTCTCAGGGAAAAAGTAATCTAGACACAAAACTTAATCCTGGTAACTCATCCTTGAACCCCAGGACATGAGCATTGGTAAAAAACCCCAACAAAAGTCATATGGAATGTCTTAAAGCTCCATAAATTGTCCATGTCCTTCTAATGGTTTTGCCACAGGAGAGCCTAATCCATAAAATTTGGATTTTCACTCATTCTGTAGTGTTCACCCTTATAGGCAATACTTTGATGTAAAATGTCTCGTTATTCACTAACAGTCAATATTAGAGAACGACAGTAAGAGGAAATTAAAGTTTGAAAACTATTTTATAGTGCAACAACATTCTAAGAACTCAACTGAAAGAGAAAGAAAATGAAAAAACTTTTCTAAAAAACTGGTTTTAAATGGCATCTTAAACATCTGCGCCAAACTACTCTTTTCTGCAAAATTATTTAAAGCAAAGGTATCTTTCAAATTAAAAAACCTATTGGCAAAGGAAGCTTTCTGCTGTGTGAGATCTCAGTTGTGAAAACTCCTTGGCTTCATCTTGCATTAAAAGTGAAACACAAGGAGCAGCAAGAAAGAAAGGAAAGCAGTGGTTCCTGGTTATGGATTATTTTCCTCCTTCGTCTGCTAATTCCAGTTCTGCATTTCAGTGAATTTATTCTCCCTGCCCATCTTCACCATTGTTGCATTGGAATGAAATATTTTGTACCAGGGATGATGCATGGGCTGTCATCTGCCTCCTCAGCCTTGAAGCACAGCACAGTGTGTGTACAGGCAGAGGCTTGGGGGGCACTGGGAAGTTGTAGCTGCTCAGGTGTGCGCTGTGAGTGTTGGGTGGTGCGAAGCTCCCTGGCCTCCCTCGCAGCTGTGCTGGGGAAATGCTCCTCTCTCACTCCCTGCTCCCGATTCTCGCACAGAACCAGGCACAAGTGGGATGATGCACACGCTGCCCTTTTCATGTTTTCTCTGTGAGTGGGACAAATTCCATTTGTGTTTCAACAAGTGAAGAGAACATCATGTTTTATAGTTGAGTTATTCTGCTGAGGTTTTATAGGACAGGATATGGTAATTTATTGCCCTAAGTGCTGCTGTCTACTTAATATATGTCGATATTAAGGTAGATGAAGTACTAAAGACCCTCTTTTACTCTTCCATTTGCTTTTGACACCATGTCTGGGTCTCTCCGTTTCTCTGCTCTTGGCAGTTCTGTTATACAAACTCTTTTTCTGGCCTCTCTTTTTACACAGTAGATTACTTATGTATCCCCGAAGTTTATTTGGGCTGCAGTCACTCCTTTAAACTTCCTACAGAAAAAGTCTTCATTCTTCAGTCCTTTTGTTTTTCCCTTGTTGGCTGAATATCCTCAGCAAAAGATCTATTGCCGCTGTTCAGATGAGGGAGAAGGGCAGCCAGTGCTCCCAGCCAGTGCATTTTCTGTATTACTCCAGGCTGAATTAGGGTCCAGTGAGTCCTGTAAATCTGAGTGACTCATAGAGCTCGTATTTTATCTTTGCAGTTTTCCACTTGAACCAATTGCCAGAAATTCCTGGTTTCATGAGCTGTTTTGCAAATGACACACTTTCGTTGGTTTGTTTGCAGATGTTTTCCTTGAATTGTAATAGCAGGCAATTTCTGGGCTATTGATTAGTAATTGCATTGTTATCTATACCCTAAATTTCAGGATAATGGCTGTAATTCTACAGACTGTTTATTTGGGTTAGTTCTAGATGGGACAAATTGTCCTGGTGATAACCTCCTCAATAACTTAATGAACTTTTACTTTGCCTTTTAATTGTTTTAAAAAAACAAGGGGCAGGAGATGCTAGAATTTTTGAAATGCTGTCATTTTATTTGAAAAATCCCTTTATTTCACAGGAAGCATTACTTGAGCATTTTCCTCATTTATACAAATATGATATAAACTGCTCAAGCTGTGTGGTTACCTTCCCTGGCAGTTGTTCTGCTCTTTGGAGGGCCAAGTGGGTCCGAAGCCTTTCCTAGGTGGTCCAACTTGCACTGTGCTCTCTCTGCACTAATGCTGCAGCCACAGGTACCTTATTGCATATTCATGGTGACAGATACTTCTTTTTAGCTGTGCAAAATCTTTTTCTGCCTTCAGAGGAAAGTTTTCCAAATTGCTACGTGTTAGCAGTGCTAACAGGGCAGCAGTGTTAATCTAAACAATGAAAATTGATGGGATAGGATGGTGTGTGAAGGGACTCCCGGTTTAGCAGGATCATCACGTGGAAGTGACAAGGTTTAGGAAGATTGTTCTGGGACTACTGACTTACCCAGCTGTAGTCATGGGATTTTTTTTCTGTTTCCATGCTCTCTATAAAACGGATACTTTTCATAGCATCTGAGTTTCTCGGCTGCTGCAAAACTGAAATGTGAATTTAGCTAGAAGTTTCTTTGTTGTGAAATAATTGCAGTAATGATTCTGTTATAAATGAAAGCCAGATTATATTGCAACAACAACAATTTATTAAATTATCAAAAACGTTTTGGCAGTAAAAACAAGCACCACAATCAAAATTCAAAAGTGCCGAGTCCCAGGATGTCGACACGGGTGAACTGCCCTAGGTTCTGGCGTCTGCAGCACCAAAAACCTCCCAGTTCACCAAAGCAGCCCTGTTTCAGTCAGTTCTTATACTGTTTATTTGGCCTCTGGCCATGCAGCACATCCCGGAGTCTCCTTCTTTTCAGATTCATAGAGAAACAACGGTCCTTCAGGGAGTCTTCCCGGTAGTTCTGGGTGTGACAATAGAAGGTCTTGGGTGGAGTGTTCTGCTAATGTTCTGCCTCGGTATCTTCTCCTCCGGTGATCAGCAGTCGTTAACACGTTTGAGAGATACGAAAATCCATTCGGCGTCTTGAGTGGGAGATTGATGTTCCAGATATGCTCAACTCCGGCCTTTGTATATGCTAATTCTTGGTCTGAAAAGAGTTCCTCCCTTTTGTTCCTCCCTGTAGAACTGGTTTTCTCTTCATACCTTCAGAAAAAAACTTTCCAAGAGCTGCCTTTCTTACCTTTTAAATTTAGCTTATTTTTAGTGTAAGAATTAGGATCGTGGTTTAACATTCATAGAATTTATATTTTTAACATACAACTATAACTAGAATAACAGTAACAACAGCGATTGAAACAAGACAAACAATTCACCACTCTTGTTTAGCTTATTTTGGTATAAAACTAGGATATCTCTAGGTTTTTAACATGGAACTATAACTGGGACCACGGTAACAACAATAAATGGAACAAGGCAAAACACTCGCAAGTCTTGGTTATAACCAGGAATTGGTACATGTACTTATTTTCCCTGAGTGTTAGTTGGTAAAGTTTTTAACATATTTACATGCACGAATTTTACACAATGTATATTTATAACAATTCTGTAAAGGAATGGATGACTTTCATTTTTCTTTTTTTTCCTCCTTATATAGTTGGAAAAATCTTCTAGAGAATGTGAAGCACGAAACATTAAAAACAACAGCAGTTTCTGAAGTAATGTAACTTAATAAAGTACAAGGAAAATGACCAAAAAAAGCAGTTAGCCATCTATGTGTCCACTGACATTTTGGATATGAGTGTTACCAACAGTTATGGTCCGTCCAAGAGATCCTAAAATAATATTGAAAGAAACAGAGAAAAATCATTAAATTACAGTTACAATTCAAAAAAACCCAAAAGAATGAAAATACTCAATTCGATTTATACAGTAAAGCTGCTCCCACAAAAACGGTGTAAGAGGGTGAAATAGGTCACAGGCAGCCCTCCTTACATTGCTCAATAACATTAGAAGGATTAATCATTCATGGATTATCTCCTAGAAACAATGATCTGGTGCAGACAGGTAATCCAATCTCCTCTATCTTTCTAACCTGGTTTGCCATTTCACAGGAGATTGTGGAAGGGTGGCAAGTTTTTCTAGGAAGATATTGCCTGCCAGCTTGAAACATGTAAATTGCTGGAATTTGCATCAAAATATGACAGCTCTTCTCTGATGAAGGTAGGTAGTGAAATTAGACAGGTAAAATGATTTTTTTTTAACTAGGGCACAGAGGTTCAGCTCAAAAATTATATCACGTTCACCCTTAGTTATAATCTGTCACTGACAGAGTAAAGAGAGAAGTTTATCATTGACATAAATCACAACTAGAGAGAAAACATTATTCCTGGGATTCTGCGTTTTGTATAATATCCAGCAATATATTTTCTTAAATAAGTTTGTAGAAAAATTTAAATACAACTTATTTTTGAATACAAGCCTTTCAGTGATGGCAGCCTCTGTAAGTTCATTAGATGCAGGTGTGCAGCTGAACTTTTATTGATTGCTGTGCTTAATGTGATACACTGGGCTTTGAACATGCATCTTTAGCCACTTCTGGGATATTTTATCTGGCTGTAGCCTCAAGGCCTGCTGTTGAATATATTAGACTGTGCTAATTTCATTGCTGAAAATGAACTCCATTGCAAATATCCATTGGACAAAATATTGCAGTAGCAAAAGTGCACCATCAGTGATTTTCAAATGCTTACTTCATTTTGCTTGTAGTTGCTGTTTTATTGCTATAATAACATTACGAAAAAAATATTCAATTACTATTACGAGCAGAGTAGCCTGTTCCCCTAGGTCTCCTCATACAGTTAAAAAAAAAAGAAGATAATTAGATTACCAAGGTTCTGCTCTGTACAGAATTGAGAAATACATCAGGAATAATTGTGCATCATAGTAGTAACCGTGAGCCTCTGAGTCTTGAGAAAGCTAATTTGGTAGAACCATGCTAGTTTTAAACTCAGACAATTTTTAATTACTGAGTGATCTACCTTGAATATACTGTGTCAGCTTTATGGCATTATAGTGTACTTGTATTTTTGTCTTCTTAAAGCATCCTTTTTTTCCAAGCCACTTTTGATGCCTCCATGTATCTGGCCCTTTAAATACTGGGCCCATCACATAAATTTTAAAATGTAGGTTTCTATGCTGCTTTATCTCTGAAGGCTTGCTGTAAAATAGCAATTCAGAATTGCTAGATTAATGTTTATTATATTTTTATTAATGTTATTTTTATTTTTCAGTGTTTTATTTTTAATTTAATATCTTATTTTAATATTTTATTTAAAATATTTTATCTTACTGTAAAATATGCACATATCAGAGCAATCATCTTTAAAATAGGTTAGATTAATTTTTTATGAGCAAATGTGTATTTTTCAATAGGCTGTTCTTGATGTGGTACAGTACTAATAAGGAAGATGCAACACGATTCTGAGAGTAAATAGCTTCTAGAGCTTTTCAGACATGACTGGAAACTAACAGAATGTAAAACAGCCTGGTGGTTTGGGGTGATTCTGATGCTTCTTGGGTTTTCCAGTGTCAGAGGAATGGGAATCAGCAAACCTGCATTCATTTCAGAGGTTATTAAAGCACTGCAGCTCTCTGTACCTTCATTTTCCCGTCCATAAAATGAGTGCAGTGTATTTACTCATCATCATAAATTTCATTGAAATACTTTCTGAGGAGCAATATAAGCAGTAGGCATTCTGGTGATATTTCATTCATCCGAGGAAGGGCTGGCACAGAACCTTGTTGGAAGGTGAGGGCAGCAGCTGCATTGGGTGGTGTCACCAGGACAAAGAGGCAGGTTTGGAGCTCTACTCTGGCTGGGTGGATGTCCTGAAGCCCCTCAGTGTCAGCCAACACCTTCTGTGGGTCTCATCTTCCTGCTGGAAACAGGAACAAACACAGGTGTAGTGAGAGCCTGGAGCACAGCATCCCTTAATTCTTGCTGTGTGTACATGGATCCCCTGCTCTTTGCTTTGGCAGCTTTCTCCAGGATGTATCTTGTCCAAGAGTATTCAGTGACATAAACCATGTGGATTGAACATACGTCGTATGCTAAATTCTGCCTCTATCAGTTGCAGTCAAGAATCCATAATGTGTTTCTGCTTTGAAATAAAATTCTGAGGTGGAGCCATCCATTTTGGTGGCCTTGCTGCAAGGGGTGAGGAAGGCAGGCTGGGAGAGGTAGGGAGGAGTCTCCATACTTGGTGAAAAGGGAAGCTCTGTTACATCATGACTAAGGAAATAAACTGGATGAGATCCTAACCTCTTGTTTTGCCTCTTTCCTCCAATTAAGTTTGGCTGATGGAGAATTCCTTTGCTGCAGTCACTCAGAAAAGAGCCATAAAGTTGTGTGATGAAGATCCTCAGGGGAGCCCTGTGGATAAGTATTGTGAGGAGAGGCACAGGAAGGGTGTTTCAAGGGGAAGGCATTCACACAGTGTTGTGGAAATTTGCAACCAAACTGGAACAGAGCTTAGCTAAGACATGGCTGGAGCTCAGTCCTTAAGGGCTGTGGTGGAAGTGCAATTGCAGCCTTTTGCTTTTGGGACCTCATGTCCCTTGACCTTGGTGTTAGAAAATAAGTGATCTGATAGTAATGAGTTATTAAAGAACAAAGCAGCAGCATCTTATTTAATTAATTTCGAAGGGCTAATATGCAGTTGCATGTGTAAAGAGAAATGGCAGTCAACTATTTCCTTTAGAATTTTCTACAAAATTCTGTGCACAGATTAACTGAATTTTCATTTGGAAAATGAGTACAACTTGGGACATTAATCTACAAATTAGGTTGCTTGCTTTGGTGTGTTTTCAAAGGAAAAAAGAAATAACTAATAAATTGGGTGTTGAAACCATCCATTGCATTCATACAAGAATTTTTTCCCTGTGGTGCATCACAATAAAATTACTTTTGTGTGTGGAGTTAGTGTATGGAAATGCTGAATATAAAGAGCTTTGTGTAGGGGTGCTATATTTTGTCAGGTAACGATTGGCAAGCTGATGAACAGCTCTCCAATAGACTGTAATAATCTCAAATAATTATTTCAAGACCTCTTGAGTACCAGTTTTCATGGCAGGTTCTATTAGTTTCTTTCAAGACTCTCATGGTCAGTACAACTAGTCCTCATTTTCAGAATTACTACCTCGTCTAAAGTCTGTACAAATCATGTGATTTTCAAAACAATTAAATGTAACAGACTCTGAGAGCTGCAGTGTAAACAATGCACATATGCACAAACAGCTGAAGGACCACATCTCCTCTTGCTTTTTCCTTCTGGTGTGACGCCTTCCAGAGCTGGCAAGGAAGGCTGGGCTCTGCAGTCCCGGAGTGACACAGTGCCTGCCTGCCTGCCCAGCTCCTCCTCTGCCCCTGAGTGCAATCTGTGGCTGCTGACAGCTGGCACAGAAATCAGGGATGGGGAGGGGAAGCTTGCCATGCTGGCTTTTCCCTGTCCCTGTGTGCACCTGATGTTGCTCAGACAGAGAAGGGGCATTGTTAGGAAGCTTGACACTTCCATGACAAAGAAGACCTGTCACCCAGGAGAACTGAGTTCCAGAGGTGATGAGCTGTCCTACAGGGCAGGACATGTTGGTTGGTGGCCAGAGTCCACCATTTACCCTAACAGAAAAGTGCTCAAAAGCAGCTACTAAAAGATAGAACAAAACATTGCCTCTGTAAAATGTTTTCACTCTGAGATAAAACTGGAATCTTTTACTGGATTAAGAAAAATTCTGATCAGCTCTGTTTTCACGGTGGATTTGTTACGTGAACAATCAGGGGATGGTTATGTTTAGGAGGTAAGCTGGGTACAAAGGGAGAGCTGGTGCGTGGAAAGGAAGCTGAAGAAAAGGCTCTTCCTCCTGCCCTTGGTAGCAAGAGTGTCCACACAGGAGTAGCAGGGGAGCTCAGGCTGAGGGAAGGTCTAAGAAACAAAACCAGGCGTGTCTTTGTAATGTATTTGTGTGGGAAGGGGACTGTTTGACTGGTAATAGCATGGGCATACGTTTTGGTAAGATTCTCCCATTATATTCTGTTTTGGTGCTTGGGGTTTTTTTGGACTTGGTCTTAAATTCCAGCTGTAGTGGGGAGCTGGCCAAGTAGGTTGTGTAAACTAAGATTTAGCACTTCAGGGCCATTATGTGATTCATGAGCTTCTGTGACATGAGAGCCAGACAACGCTGTTGGCTTACAAACAGCTGTGGGGAATGCTTAAGTTAAAAGGGTTATTCTTGTTCCTTTAGAAAATCCCGCTACTATTGTGTAATATCAGGATTTTTACATTTATCCAGCCTCAGATATTTCTTTTATAGGCTCTTGCCTGATTCATGGTGCTTCTTTAGTGGTCACACTTTTGTAAAGTGTTGTCCATGGCTTGGTGGCACCAAGCCGACTGCTGAGAGGTTTGAAGGGTAGTAACTACTTGTTTGAGTTTAAACAATTAAAGACTCACTAAGTGAAATCCACTGCAAGTGAAAGCTAGTAACTGAAACACTGACTTTACTAGGAAAGCATGACTACCAGAATAGGGACACTTTGTCAAAAACTCAGAGAAAGAAAAAAATGTATAACAGTGAAGGTAATTGTACAAGTGTATTTTATTACCATCATGTCAGCAGAGCAGAGAGACTTATTAAGCTTACTTCAATCCCCATCAGTTCTTTATAACCTTGGAAAAAGTCAGAGAGGAAGATAAAAAAATTGTCTATTTTCTCTCTCTTTAAGTTGATTTTTCATTTCCATCTCTAGTCAGAATTTAATCATTAATTTGCAAAAACATATTCTGGTATATGAGCTATTTGCAAACTGTTCACTGAGATTATTATTTAAGATTTCTCTTAATTGCAGTTTTAGGCAGCATTGTACTGGTTTTTGAAATGCTCCCAAAACCATCAAGTGTTCTCCAGAGGATGTGCTAATGAGGCATATAATGGGATATTAGTATGAATTTATTATTTTAATTTAGACATTAGAAGGTTATTTTTGATACTTTTGTTACCCATTTCTCATTAAAAAGAAGCTAACACTGGAAAATGTTTACCTTGTAAAATTATCAGAGGTGAAAGTCTTGCTTATCTGTATGTAGGCAAAGGGATACAGTAGCAGCAGGACTTCTGTTATAATCAGCAAAGTGGTAATAGAGAAAAAAGGCAACCGAAATGTAGATCTTTAACAAGATCTTCTGTTAGTTCAGGGATTTTTGAGGCTTCTATAGTCTCTTTGGGGCTCTTTTTTTTCCCTCATATTTCATCTGGAACTGCCTTTGTTTGCATTTCCACTGAGCTTATGCAAGAGAGGAACTTTGCAAATGTGCATAACTTAATTTTTCCAATGGGAAACTGTGCAGATGTGTGTGGCTGCCATGGGCTTCAGTCCTCTGTGTAATCCAGGGGAGCTGTTCCCAGCTTTAGTCTGGATCTGGCTGACTCAGGCTGACCTCGATGGTGGCTGGTAAGGACTGGTGGCTGGGCTGACCCTTTCAGCAAGTCCACAGCCATGGTGGCTGTGGTCAGCCCAGGAATGCTCCCAGTGCTAACACCGGTGCTGTTTCAGGGAGCATCTAAATTTGTTCACTGACTACTCAATAGTTGAGGCGTGTGGCTATTTGAAAATGCTCTTTTTGTGACCTTTGGCTTGCATCCAGGACCTATTTCAGTCCTAACCTTTGGCTTGTATCTTGGTTTCTGGCTTGGGCTCTTGACCTTTGGTATTTAGCCTGACTGCTTGCCTTTGGGTGCCAGGTCACCTCTTGTCCTAGGCTTGGATTCCAGTTTTGGGTATTAGCTCTAACTGCTTCTTGCAGCTTGGCACTTAAATCTTATATGTACTTTTGAAATTTATCCCTTAGGGCACCAATTATACTTCTTACTTTTCTTTTTCAGCCTTTATGTAAAACTCTTGTAATCAGAACAGCTCGATTCTAAATGCATCCCTTCCCTCGTGGGTCGTTAAACTGAGGATGTGGAGCTGTTTGGACACTCTTCCAGGAATCCCTGATTCCTACTCACCGTGGGGAGTCTCTTGATTGCCTTTGTGCCCACACTTGTGTGATGTGCAGGTGGGTGGATGCCCGCCAGCAGAGCCTCAGCCCCAGGTGGCCATGGCAAGTCTGTCTTATGGCTGGACATCCAAAAAGCCAAAACGAATGCAAGCCTGAGAGATCCCAGCATCTTGTTTGCTACAAATCTGTTGCTGAGACACCAACCTGGAAATTTGACCAAATGTGTAAGAATTAAAAACTCTCTATAAATTAATATTAAATCAGCTAATTTTCTCCTAAAACATAATATATGAAATGGCAGCAAAATAATGTCTAAGGAAAATAAACACAACCCCAGCGTCCCTATGGTATTTTCAGTAAAGGCATCACAAGGTTCTGTTGCTTTTGGGGGTCAGATGGCAAGCTCCATGTTCACAGTCGTGACTACATGCTCATGTGGGTTTGTTTCCCTGGCTTTGCAGGGGCTGTTTGCATGAATAACCACTCCTGCAGAGTGAATAAAGGCATTTGCAATCTGGTCCCAGCTGGAAACTTATTTCTGAAGCCAGTTCAGCCCCTTCATAAAGCACAGATTCTTTATTTTATTTTGTTTTGTGTTGAGTTCACATCATTTGAAATCTTTAGGTTGATTGCTATGCCATTCCAAATTGCTTCCTACTGGAAGAGAAGTATATTTTATAGCTCCTAATTCTTTCCCAACACATATTTGGAATAGAGATATTCTTCTTGTCTGGGAGGAGAAGGGTAATTGCTGCCTGCCTGGATATCAGTTAATTAGCAGTCTCCTCACCAGTGGATGCCTGGCCAAATTCACTCTTTTGCTGAGTAATTTATTAAATAACCACATGACTATTCAGGTAGCCTCAACAGTATTTTATAACAAAGCACTAATTACTTGGTATATTTAATGGCAAAAGAGGTGTAAGGAAATACAGGGCATATATTCTCAATTGCTAACCAACCTTTCTCTCACACCTTTCTCTTGCATCACAGAGCTCAGTGAATTAGATCCAGTCATTCCTCAAGTGAAAATGTGGCATAATTTCAGAGGAGTTCCTGACTACCCTTTTCTTCCTCAATTAATGCAATCTTGGCCTGGTTTGGAATGCAGAATAACATTTCAAACAGGAATCCCTGCCATAGCCTTAGCAAGGCTGCTTAGATAGGGAGAATCGGCTCCACTAAGTGCTGACACTTGTGCAGTGGCTCGGGAAGTGTATGGAAGAAATGCAAGATAAACCCTGTGCTCGGCTGCCCTGTCACATCTTGTGTGCTGCTGCTGTCCATTAACGTGCCACTGGCTCGGGGACAGCGCTGGGCTCGGCCCAGATCACTCGGCAGCTGTCAAGTGGGTAAGACAAGCTTGCTGGGGAATGTACTGAGATAATCACAGGAAGGTGAAGTTGAATCTCGTACATGTGCTGCACTGAGTGCTCTGAGCAAAGGAGGCTTTATTCTGCAGCACGGAGACCAGATGGACTCTCTGACTGTTCTTTCGGTTTCTGGGGGAGAATTCAATACATATGGTCTGGAATCAACACCTCATTTGTCAGTTCAAGTCACACCATTACACCCTCCTGCCCCCCCCCAGTTTTTGCTGTTGTTTTACAAACAGAAGATCTCCTGGTAGCAGGTATGTGTTAAGGCAGTGTTCTGAAATTTGCCAACTCTTTATCCCTTTTGCTGAACCCCTGCTGGAATCCAAAAGCCCAATTTCTTTTATTTTCTTTCCTGCAGGGCACAAGCAGCTGTTATTTTGAAAAGAGAGGCTTTGTACCATAGTCATTCTTCTCAGCAATTTGAAAAAAAAGCACAGGCTTTTTGTTACTCTAACGTCTTATCAGATGATTTCTGTTTTGATATGTGAAACATACTACTATATAAATTGTGAAAATGGAAGGTCAGTAGATTTGATGGTTGGGTTTAACTCTCTTTTGTTAGGACCAGTTCTGGCAGCTGGCATCTAAGGCATCTTAGTACAGAAAAGGTGTACAGAGGTATTTCCTAGGTATTACTAATAGTCAGTTTTAATGCTGGGATTTGCTGAATGGGGAGGAAGCACACTCCTGGTTTTGGTACTCCTTTCCATTACATGCTTCCTTCAAAACTCAGCACTTTAACAAGTGTTAAAACATTATTCTGCACACCATCATAGTTCATCCGTTGCACCTTTTTTTTTTCAGGGAAACCAAGTTTTAACTCCATGTTTTAGTGTACTGAATAGTTTAATGTGCTGCAGATTAATTTGAAGAGACCCCCATTACAGGCAGCTGTAATAAAACTGGGGACCTGGCTTGGTAAATCTAGTTCAAGTGTATATGACCATATTTCATGGTATGGTCATAGGAAAGAATTAAAAAACCTCATTTTTTAAGTTTTAAAAATAATTTACTTTTTAGTTTCATATAGAACTTTTCTGCTATATTTTGAATTTTTGTGAAATCACAAAGCTTTGTTTTTTATGAAATGTGTATGGTACAAAAAACCCCTATCATTTTAGATATTCATATATAATAGGCAGAGACCTAAATGATAATTTTTGATGTCTGTTAGTTCTTCCTTGACTAAACACCTGCCCCTTCTTTAGAGGTGTTTGTGATAGAGAAGTTTTGCTGTCCCATCCAACAATTTTAGAGATTTAAAGTAGTAAACAGCACAGAAAATGAATTTTTCATAATGAAGACAACTGACTCACACCAGGACCAAAATGTGTTAAAGAACAGAGCTGAAACTGCCATGTCAGCTGACATGGCACTGTCCTCTTGTTACAGACCAGAAATCTGGGTCTGTAAAAGGGTGCGGACAACACAGACCAGATCATCTTTGGGCTTTAGGGTTTGGCCTTGAGTCAGTTCAGAACATTTTTCATATGAATAGTAAAACTGAACTGGTCTTAAAGGTAAAGGGGAAGCTGGACCCTATGGTCCTAAAAACACATTTTTTTATTTATTGAAAGAGTTATCAGTTTTTGAGACAGAAGGAGTTAGTAATGATACTTTAAAAATGATGATGTTTCCTTTCTTATTTTATAAAAATCTCCTTACTGAAACAGTATTAAATGTTGTTTAGAATGCTTTCATTAAAATTAAATGGGAGAGTGGAATTAGGTAAAGAATTACACTGAATTCAGCAACCTTTCAGATGGTGGGGCCAGTTTTGCTCTTTGGGAAGGTCTGGAGTATTGTTCATCAGAATGGTCACTGCTGCAACTCCTCTACCTCACCAACCACTGAAGTTGCTGTATTTTGTTTTTGCAGAAGAAGCTGAAGTTTTATTTCAGCCTGGGTTGTTCACACTGACTGGATGCATGTTTTCAGGTGTTTCAGCAGCATATATGAAGATCATTAGTTTGAGAGAAGCATGTTTTATGGATTCCTTATATTTGATGTTTCACAGGACTTGTACTGCGCATAGTAGACTTTGTAACTCAGTTTTAATTCTGGTATTTTAGAAACCACACCTATAATTTGAGAGATAGAAAAGTCATCAAAGCTTTCATTGTCCTTTGCTCTCAGGCTTTGACTTCTCCCATGTATTTCTCACTATTCATTAATACTGATATGCTGACTGATACATTTTATGATGCATAGACACTCCGTATGTATGAGAAAGACCTGTCAAAGCCTAGGAGGCTTTATTTCTCTACTGAATTTATAATCTTCAAAGTCCTGGCCTGTATCTATTTTTAATTTTTTTTTTTTTTTTTTGCAACAAGATCTATTTGTCAGGGGATCAAAGATGCCTTTAAACCAGCCCATTTCCACAGCTGAGGGATCAGCCTTATGATGTGCTACAGGGTTGGAGGTGAGAGGCTGTACAACAGCACAACCTCCACACTGATGGCAGAGGTTAAATTGCCTTTAATCCCCAGGTATATACTAGCAAAGGGCTATTCTGGCTCCTAATTTTTTCACTTTAATTCTTATCTACTTCATAGATCTTACACTTAGAACTAATCTAATGACCTTCAGGAAGAAATTAATATAACTTTTCAACTGGGCAAACAATTGCAAAACTATTGTGAAAAATTTCATTTTACCTCATGCATTTGTGGACAAGTATCTGTATTTCAGCCTGACTCAGAGGCACTTGCTCTGCTCTGTCACTCTCCATGCACAAGCAGGTGGAATGGCTCTATCCCTGCATTCTGCATGAAACTGGCTCCTTTTCCTCTTGCCACAGGTGGGCTTGGGCAGGAATGAAACAGTGGATGCAGCACCCACCATGAGGTCATTTTGCTGCTGTTACATATCCCTGGATGTACCAGGCTTTCCCTGCTACGAGTTTGGATGCATTGCAGGAAAAGCTGAAAATGCCTTTCACTGTGAGGATTCTCACCTTGCCGAGCTAAGGACAAGTGTTCTCCATGATCTTGCTTCCCTCAAATCCCTTTTGCACTGTTTTGAAACTGCACTGAGACCAACCAAGTGGAAGTTCCCACATCATTTCCAGCCTAGACAGAGAGCATGCTGACCTTGCCCAGACTTCATGCTTGAATGTCTTCTATTTGCTCAGAATTCCAATAAAAAATCTGGGGCTGGGAGAACAGTACAGCAATAGGTACTGCATAATTTGATATGTTTCCAACTGGCTGGAGGTCATTTAAGGCTTTGAAACTATGCAAAAAAAAAAAAAAAAAGGCGATGGGGAAGCTATCTTTGGAATAAAAGGAAATTTTAGGTGTCTTTAGCAGTTCACGAGGATGAATCTTGTAAAAAAAAGTATTTGTTTATATCTTTTCAAGAGTGTTACTGTAATGACTTTTCCTGTTAATATAAAATATTGAGTTTAGAAAATGCCCACTGTATTAGCTTTCAAACACCTTTAAACTTCATATTATATGAATTTGGTATAGGCATTAAAATAGTAATGCTGTTTCTATTCTCTTTTTTCTCTCTCTCCCTGGATATGGATCACAGACACAGGTTATACAATTTATAAAATATGTGCAAATGCAGACACATTTCTAAAAGTCAGGACAGCTTCAGTGGTTCTATCTTATTTTACTGCTTCTTTGAAAGCTGATAAAATTTAAAATTTACAGTAAGCTGTAGAGAAAAGATTTTTTTACTGTTGAAAAATATCTAATTCAAAATCTGTCAAGAAGAACTTGATATGGAAACCATTCAGAACATTTTAAAAAGAAAATTGAACACCGTAGTTCTGTTTTTCGTTTGGACATCTTTTCTTGTGCAAACTTTCACCTGTATGGACTATAATATTTCAGTATAACTGTAAAAATATTTGAACAGGTCCTGGCTGATGTTCCCAAATTAAAAGACAGTGCAATCTGCATTTCACTGAACATTTTGGGGTTTCAATATTTTTTAATCCACTAAGGATGGAAATAAACTTGGAAATGCCTGAATTTCCCAAAGGATAGGCAATTTATTTCTCTAACTAAGCGTGTTTTGCCACACTGCTGCCTGAAGTAGGATCTGTGTCTTTATAACACAGCGTGCTTCCTCTTGCAGTCTTGATGATCAAAGCATGAGAGCTGTCAGAGGAGAAGAAATGTGTAGCACATAAGAACTGTGTATCAGTAGCACGTTGGTTAAAATCAAAGGAAATTAAGACCAAAAACCCCATGTTTCTTTTCACCTTAAAACTAAATCAAGCCAGTGTTAATTAACCTTCAGAGACAGCAGTAGCTTCAGAAAAAATGGGTTTTCCAGGATTTTTATCAGCAGAAAACCCTTGGTCTCCAAATACATAGCACAGAACTGTTTTTACAGTTCCAGGGGATTATTTAAAGGAAAAAAGAAGTTGCATCAAGATTTTTAGTCTCACTGAAGTCCATGAGCATTGGATTAGGTCCTTAGATCCGGTTATGTAAACATTTCTGTAACATTTTTAGACTGTAATGTTTGGCCTGTTACTATAGAGTGCTGCAGTGCTTTTCATAGCTTGATGCTTTAATACTTACACTTGAAGAGCTTATAATTTATTTTCCACCTGATACATCCACTTCCCATGTTAACATACACATTGGTATTTAAAAGTATCACTCTTTCCTTTCCATACCCACTGAAATATGTGAAACAGCTGCCTGAGGTCTGACAAAATGTTGTTGGATAGAAATGATTTCTGACTCTCAGGAGAGGAGAGGTTATCCTTTGCATTTCACATTGCAGCTACTTCCTATTTATCTGTAGGTAAGAACAGGTTTTATTAATCCACCATCTTTGCTCCTTGTGCCTAGTGAGGAGATAAATGTGACCACTCATGTGAATGCTGCTTTGAAGACTTTCAACCTTTTCTCTCCTTTTCTTACCTTTTATAAGTTTTATCCTTGTATTGCTTTATCTTTGTATAAATCACAAAGTCTTATGTTAAGCCCAAAAATGCTCATCTCCCTGTAAAACCTGGCTTCAGGTGTTGGCTGGGGCTTCAGTGGCACAGGAGGGTTGTGCTTTGCAGAGGAGTCCTGGGAGCAGAGGACTGGGAAATACTTGGGTTTGGTTCAGGGAGCTGTGTGGTCAGATTCACAATGAAGACAGTACTCAGAGTTCTGGGATCCTGTTAGAAGGGAATAAGGACTTCAGGTTTAAAAAGTCCTGACTCTTCTCCCATTAATTCTGCATGCTGCACTCACATTGTACCTAATTTTTCAAAAGATGTATCTCACTATTAAGTGGGTAGTGTTAACCAAAGGGAGCAGATTGATTTAAAGAGTGAATAATAGAAGCCTTGTATCAGGAGTGCTGAAAGATTGCACACTGAACAAAGTGAAACACAGTGCCTCAGTCATTGTTCATTCATTCTACTCTCCTGTGCCATCTGTTACGCCAGTGCAGTGACACGCTAAATCATTGAATCTCAAAAGCATCAGCATTTTGCACAAAAGCAAGAGACTGAGAGTGCCAGGAAAATGCTTTTCAGTGTGTGACCTGTATCTTATGCAAGCAGCGCGCCCTTCCCTGACAGCACAGGCAAGCAGGAGAGTGGAGCTCCACCTCTTCTCTGTGACAAATGACAGTAAATTTTATATTACAACAGGCATGCATGACCTGATAAACTTATGACAGAACTGTGGGTCTTAGGCACCAGCATTGTTAATTACTACATTGTTAATTACTTCGCTAACAAATTAAACTGATGTTGCGTGGGCAGGTGTTTGTTTTAATATTGCTTTTAATATTCCTCAGAGCCATCAGAGCTCTCCTAAGATGAACACAATGTAGTTTTTACATGTTCAGCAGTAGCACTGCTCTAGGAATGATGCACTAGACTTCCTCCAACACTTGAACATATATTATGAAGGATGCATAGCTGCCCTCCTTCAAAAGCTGCTGGGAGAATATCACAGTCCAAACCTTCACTTATTTAGGAAGTCAAGGAAAATGTGACCCTAACAAAGTCAGTGGGATTAGATGACCTATATAATTCTTATCTTACAGTCTCTGTTATATCTAATTCTGAACAGAGGAAATAAGCACACTCTTTTTTGACTTACTGGAGTTCTTCAAATCCTCATAAAAATTTACTGAGATAATAATAGCAATCATATGTTGTATAGATAGTGCAGTTCATCTCTAAGTGCTTTTTAAAGATAAAAAGCATCTTCATTGATGCTGAAACAAAATTAAAAAGTCTCGTGCTAAGTCCCAGAGCACCAACTGACAAAGATGGGGAATGATTAAACCATCCAATGCACTAAGTCTGTGCAACAGCAACTTTATCTTTGCTGTTCTTACAATTTTCTATTAATCAACCCTGTTAAAAACTTTTAAAAATCTATAAAAAATAGCAATTAATACTGTAATCTGTTCACACTTAGCATTACCTGTCTCCATTACTGCAAGAAGTGATCCTAAGCCTCTCTGACCTCTGTCATAGCTTAGTTCTGGTCTCAGTTCTTTACTCTGGGTCATTCTGTATCCATATGGGTGCCAGGCGGACAAAGGAGATGAGAGGATGGAATTGAGGGGCGAGTAATTCATGCCAACAATGAAAGGGTTACTACTGGATTATAAGAGGTATTTTGGTCCTATGTTTAGTCCTCTTTTCTTCTTGTATTGTGGACATTTGGACTGTTGGAGCAGGAATCTCAATGCTGAAAGGAGGCAGGGAGAAAGGTACTCTACAGTGCTTGAGAGCAATTGCTCATGTGAGTGGCACTTGGCACTCCCCAAACCAGTCCAAGAAGACCTATCTTCCTACATTCCCAAAATGAAGTCTGGTCTCTTCTGTTCAGAGGTAATATTTGTGTGTGGTCTGCTTTTCCTTTCTAACTTATTGACTCCCTTGTACTGCAGCATAAATCTAATTGAAATTACCATACTAATACTTACCCTTCTGGATTCATAGTAGTTTCATAACAATCTATGTCACTGAGCCTTCAGTTCAATCCCCTCTCTATGACACCATCTTAATGAGAGAAGGGATAGTTTTCCTAGCTTAACTTCTTGCATCATGCTTTGTAAGATCCTGTTTGTTCCTGACACATAAAGGTGTATTAGGATGCTGTCCTTGAAACCTTTGCTTTCCTTTTTGCTGTGTTCTTATTGTGTCTGTCTGGGCTTTAAGTTTTATGCTCTGCCAAATTTTAGCCTGGAGTGACAGCAGAGGAATGAGCATTATAATGAAAGTGCTGACAAACCCTTAGCTGTAATGACGTGAATGGTGCAGCTATCATTTGAGTTTGCTGTGTTCTTCACTTTAAATCTTTAATGCTATTTTCTCCTTTTATCCCGTGTTGAGCAGTGGGATTACTCAAGTGGTTTATGGCTTAGAAGTTGTGCAGTTAAGTGCGTTGTTCAGTGGGGCGGAAGGACTCCTCTCTGGGGGCTACCCTCTTCTTTTTAGAGGGGTGGAAAAGTTTAAGGTTTGAGAAGGAAAAACACTGTCAGCAAGATGGTTGATACTGCATTGCCACTCCAGCACTGCCACAAACTTTGACCCCTATGATCACTCCCTCTAACAACACCTTATTTTATATACACTGGCTGAGGTAAGGCCAGTGTCCTCTGAGGTGGGAGAAACAGTGCATTTTGTATTGTAAATGGGAAAAGAATGAAGCCTCAAAGAATGAGAAGATTTAGCTTGTAGTAAAGAAGTGTTAGTTCATGTTGTAGGCATTAATATTTTAGCCTGTGAGTCATTTGAAGCTGGATGTCTGCATTCCTGTGTGAACAGATGCTGTCCGAAACATTTCTGACATTACCACAGAACAAATAATGTATGGACTAGATATGAATCTGTACTGAAGTGCCCATTCCCTGTCTGCATGTTCCTGATGTTGCAGTGATGGAAGTAACAATCCTGTGGAGTTTTCCTTTATTTTCAGTGAAAGAGGAAACAAATTTTTAAGATGCCTTTTGGATTATTTTCCTAGCTTTTCTAAAATGACAGAAGTTATTTCATCTTGAATAGGCCCTGCTATTTTACACTAGACAAGGATTTGGCTCCAGGAATTACCTCTGCCTGGTTCCAGTCAGATGCAATTAGCATGTGGGTGGATGTGTGGCTCTCTTCTGCCATGTGACCAGGTAATGCTAAAGAAGAGGGAACTAGAATCCCTTTAGCTCCACCATACATCTTCCCATGCTGCCTGAGATTAACTGAGTATTAATTTGAACAAAGTAAAAATGGTATGCACATATTTTAAAAGATAAAACAAGATGTATGTGCAGAGGGATGTTAACAGTCTCCAGACACCCACTGATATGAGCCTCATGAAGCTCAGCCCCATTTCCCCGTTGGGGAAATGAAGTCTGCATCTTTGGACATGGAGAACACTTGACTGTGCAAGGCCATGAGCAACCTGTTCCAAAATGGTTCTGCTCTGAGCAGTGAATCAGACCAGGTGATTTCAGAGAGATCTTTTTCAGCTGATATTGTTCTACCAATCTGGTCTATTGAAAGAAAGATTAGTGGTGAAATCATTGTCCTTTCTTTTGTGACTCTGACTCAACTACTGAACCAGTGTTTAGACCTGCCTACAGGGAGTTAATAGCTCTGGCAGGATCATTGAAGGCAGACCCTTCAAGTGTGTTATACTGGCAACAAATCAACTCATTGCTGTCAGCAAAGTTAGGGTACAGGCCTTCATTTGATCTCCTGGGCTCCCCTGTCACTATGAGATCTGTTTTTCTCATCCTTTATTATGATCTTTGAACCAAAATGCTTATGCCTCAAAAGTTCACCTGCTTTGTCTGAGCTCCTCCCACTTTTTCTTTGCTTTACTCTGTGGAAATGATATTGATTCACAGAGATTATTGTGCATCGTACCTAGCTTTGCTCTTGTTTTCTTTTCTGCTTTTCACACACAACAGCATTGTATCAGGGCCCTTGCGCTTCTCAGGATCCCTGGAGTGTGTATGATTTGTGGGCTTCCTGGAATGGTGTTAATAGAAGTGCAGCCCTGGGCAACACTGCTGCAAGCTGCTTTCCATAAGAAGCAGCACAAACTCTGCAGATCATTCTCTAACTCCCCTTGGTCTTTCAAGATTTCACTACCTAGTAGAAGAAGGCACACAAACACATTGTCTCTACAACTGTGTGTAACCCTTGATTTCTTGAGCTATTATTCAGTTATTCATCAATAGTCTTTTGAGGGACAATGCTTGTAAGAGTGAGAACAGCAGCAGTGGGGGTGATATCATTATTCTCTGAGTCAGGTTTGATTAAAGAAGGTAAAAAAATCATCAGGAGAAGCTTCTGAGAATCAGAATTGCAAACTAGATGATAACAGCCTTCTCTGGATTATGCCTCACTCTTCAGTTAAAACAAGTTTCTGCATTTCTGGGCTCTTCGTTGACAATATTCTGCTGGTCATAAAGCATAAGAGCAAAAGAAAATTTATGGGAAAACCCCCAAGTAACCTGCTTACTTTATTATACTTTACCATCATTGTACTCTGGGGCAGATCACAGTAGATGAAGGAAAGTCAGAAATTTAGGAAGTTTATTCTTACCCCAGACCTGTGATAGCGACCAAACTTTTTGTCTCTCAATGCCTCATCTTATCTCCATGTAAACTGTGGTGGTTTTGATTAATTTTAAAAAGGAAGATTGGAATCTTAATCCATTCATCTTTGTACATAATTGTGAAATATTTAGATGAAGACGTGAGTCCAAATGTTTGCTGGTTGGAGCCTGCTGTGCTGGGTGGCAATGGTAATGAGATCCAGGTGTGGGTTTTTCTGAATGTTTTTCTGGACTCTTGTTTTGCTGTGTGACATGAAGAATTCATAAAGAGCCCTTGGCAGAAGTGTATGACTGCAGTTAAACAGCACCTCCAGAACAGATATATGATCTCAGTGACTCCTGAGTTGAGAATACATACAGGAGACAGATATACATATTTTCTTGACTGTACAACAAAAGTTATGCAATGAATAGTATGACTTGAGTGTTAAGCATTATTTTGATTTCATTCTGACTGCTCCTTGAGACAAAGACAGGAGCTGAGGTATAAAAAATAATGATTTGTTGAGAGTCTAGTAAACTTAAAGAAAAATTCCAAAAATACCAGTATAAGTGTAATAAATTCTAGACTTTTTGGCCCTTCTACCTCTTTTCCAAATAGCTTATGGGAAGTCCGAAGTGTTCAGTCAAGCAGAAAGCCTTAGAAAACCAAATATATATATCTGCTCAAGAAGTAATGTGGTTTTTCATCCCTTGCATACAGAGGCAACATTTGACAATAGGAAATTCTGGTATTTATGGCGATGTGTAAATCTATGTTGGTTATACAGACACCAAATATGTGGCTTAGCCAGACAGCCATGGAAAGAGTTGCTCTGCAAAGAGACAGCCAGGTATGTGGCTGTGTTCTCAGCCACCTCTGCCCAGTGACCTTTTCTGGCAGCCTCCTTTTCACTGCAAGCTAAGGGAAAACTACAAATTCATTTTCAGAGGGACTATGGCAAAGACCTGTGAGACAACAGTCCTTTCATCTGCCTCCCTGTCTCGGGACTCACCAGCTTTGATTAACTGCTGCTGAAATTTGTCCTAACTAGGTCATTTCCCTTTCCCCCCACTTAAATGTATGTGTTAAATCATCAGCAAGTCTGCATTCTATTCTAAGAATTACTTTCCTGCAGATTTCCCTATGCAGAACTCACATGTATCTTGCAGGGAGAAGTGTGTTGATGTCTGACACTTTACATTTTCTTCTGTATTTGCCCTTCATTCGTGTACAGCAAGAGGCTAAAAATTTTTGAGGATATTTGTTGCTTGTCACTCTTATTTGTGCATGAACATACATATACAGCCTTATGCAGGGACATGGAATCTTTGAAATTTAAAACAGTGAGAAAAGGTTTTATATCCTTGTTTATCCTGTAGGCACTGTGCTCTCACTTCTCTTTTGATACTGATGGGAAAGAGCTTATTAATGGGCTGGTTCAATAGACTTGTTAAAAGAAAAAAACCCCAACTTTTTGAAATTCCGTCACTGAATGAAATTGCATCACTGATTTAGTCTTTATTTTCCATATGACTAAGCATCTCATTTTTATACAGAATAAAAATTCTTGTCAAGAAAAATTGGTCACAGTTCAGATGTTTTCTAACAAGATATCAGCTGCATCATTATTATGGTTTTCCTCTAAGCTGAGCATCAGCTTATATGAGAAAGAAGGGATTTGCTGAGCTCCACATTCTTCCTCCCTCTCCGATCTGCATATCGTGCTCCATTGCTGTGGTACATTAATTCTCTTGTGACCCAGCCATTCATAAATTAGCTCTCTCATCATCACTGCAGAGAGCACAGAATTGCAAACTTCAGTGAGGGAAAGATCTTGTAGGTCAGCCCACACCGGTTCCTCACCAGTATGAGATGGAGATGTGCTTGTGAATGAATGGGGGGAACCAGTAGCACTCAGGTTCCAGATTACTCTGCTGGCAGAGGTGGAAACTGGGACAACCACCACTGAGATACTTATTTTCCACTCTCTGGAGAGTTCGGACTCTTCTGTCTTCCCAGTGAAGACCTGCTATCCATCTGTTCAGAGGTCTTTCAGTGCAGAATGACAGAAGAAGGATCCTTATTGTTCAGAACATTTAATTCTGGCAAGTAGATATTTGACATGTGCGAAACAAGTTATATATTTGTTCTGTGTAGTTTGAAATTAAATACATGAGTATTATCCCAAATGTTCTGAAGTTAAATACAGTTTTGTGGCAAATTTTGTCTTCGGGATCTTTTCCTGGTTTATAAGAATCGTCTCACACAAATTCTATTTGTTTTATGTTCAAACCCAACCTTGATTACACTTTTTTCCCCTGCTTAAAGCCCTGTGATGTGGTGACAGCTCATGTATTTACAGACATACACCCTTCTCAGATGATTCAGGCACATTAAGGTAATTCTGTAATTTCTTTGAGGTAAATCTTAGCACAACTATTTGTCTTCTGAAATATAATCTCTCTAGTTTTTATGTTTAGAAGGTCATTTAATAAATTATTTGTTGATCTTGTCTGCTCTTACAACTATTAGATCCACTGTTGTACTGTGTACTGTATGTGGTGTGCAAAAGAGTGTGGAATGCTGTGTTGTGTCCACACATACAATATGGATTTTTTAGCCCAACTTAAAGGGAATAAACCCACATAATTGTCCTAATGCTGCCATAATCTAATATAAAATGCTTTGCCCTTTATGTTTGAGAAAATGTAAAAGTTTCACCTCTGGTTATATCTTTTACACCCATTTGATGTTATTCTGACTGAAAACCCCACAGAATGTGATGGTTCAGCTTTCAAGTCACTCTCGTGCTCCTGGGCCATGAAAGTGCAAATGTATTTTGACAATGCCGTTCAAGTTATACCCTGACTTACAAATGCCAGTTGACAAACATCTGTTTCATTTCTCCGTGGAACTGTGCGTTACTATTGTGTGTTAATGGGTGACCATACAAATATATTCTGTGAGCATCCAAAACCAAAAAAAGATGATTTCATACTTATATTTTTTACATGCAGTGTACCTCTCAATGTCATTGTTCATAGTGATGGGTTGTGGTCACTCTGCCACTGAAGTGAGAGCCCATCTCCTGGAAAATACAGTTCTTTAAGAGTTTGGCATTTTCTTGATTATAAAGAGCAACTTTATTCAGGTCAGGCTTTATTTCATCAGATGAGCTCAAAAAAAACATCTCAGGGAACATTTTGAGACATTCCTCTAAGGCAGTTAAGAAAAGTTTAATTCATATGACTGCTGCACAGCTTTGCACATTGTATTTCCATTCCAGACTAATGTGCAGGGTGAGCTCCAAGCCAAATGTCCATTGGAATTTTAAGCTTAGTTCTCAACCCAGTTCGAAAGAGGATAAATGGAAATGGCCAATTCTGAAACTGGCTTCACTGGTGTCAGAGCTAATCCTAAATTTCTGCATGAACTCGTAGTCCAGATAAAACTCAGTTGGAACTATACTAAGCAAGAACATTTAATTTATTCAGTAAAGGCTTCTCTTTATAGGCATGAAGCAAAGTCCAGAGAACCAAATGGAAGAAATAATTTTCTCATGGTAACAAAACACCAAAATCACACACACCCTGAGTTGCCAATTGTAGCTGCTGTTCTGGATGCAGTTTGAGGAGTGACCCAACAAAGAGCAACCATGACTAGAGAGGAGCTGAGGGGCAGGAAAAATAAATAGTTACTTAACTTTTCTGAAACCATTTAATAGCTAACAAAAGTTCATTCATCCATGTGCCTTTATTTGAGAGACATTTTTCTGTTGAGATCTGGCTATATGATAATGTGGGTTATTATCTCCCTCACACTCAGTATTGTCAAATACACATAAACTGAATGAGAATCTTGTTTAGAGTAAGAAAGAATAAAAAAAGAGGATGGAAATCACATAGACAACATCTACTTTAAAAAGACCCTAAAATTATTAGATACTCACAATAGATACTAATTAACAGCTGATGGAGAATTTAAACCCTGCAATTTTGTGTCAAGTCCCAGATTTACATAAACACTGTCAATGGGAAGCAACTGATGATGTATCCAGATGACAGAGGTTTCTTGGTGGGATATTCCTGTGTTTGAAAAACGTGAAAAATATAGCCACAACAATTCTGAAATTAAAGGCATAGTAGATTGATCAGCACTATTTTGGCTTCCACTTTGTTAATGCTCTTCACAGTGATTGACTCCTTGTCATATATGAAACTATTTATTGAAGGAAAGAGTGTTCATGGTGTGAAAAATTACCAGAAAGAGACAGAGACTTAAGGAATAGTTTAGTCAAATTTTATTATTCCTGCACATACTTAACTGCTTTCTGTCTAGGCCTATATCTGAAGTTTTATTACTTCTGTTTTTCAGTACGGAATAACATTTATGGAGAAATGATGTGAAGTTCAGTAGTTGCTTCTTTTTTTCACAGATTTTTATTGAATTTGTGCAGCAAAAAGCTTTTTCCAAAAGATGCCTTCAGGAAAACATCTTTTACATTCTCTGCAAAAGTATATTGCCATGACCACTAAAATATGAGTTTGGAAATGAGAGTAGGTAGTAGCCGATGAAGTAGCATTACTGCTGTTTTGGGAACAGAAAAAGTTGTGATCACAAAGCAACCATTTGCTACTTTTTGGAAATCAAGTTACTATACTCTCTGGCTATTTCAGGAGTAAAGGGAAGTAAACACATGTTATATATGAAGAAGCTGTTTCTAGTCAGTTTTGCGGTCAAAGCGTGATCATAATTTTGGTGAAAATTGTATTTGAATATTATTTTAAGAAAAGTATAATATGTATAATAAATACATAGTGTGTGGCCTTTTAAAAATCAGTTTAACTTAGCTCAGCATTAATGTGCACAGATGTATCAGTTTGTGTCTTCAGCGCTGTGAGTGAAGTGGCCAATGTAAGCATGATAGGAGAATGTCCCAGGGCGTTGTCATATGACCTTTCACTCCGTTTCAGCGCCTTTCTAAATAGCAAATCCCAAATCGCAGATGCAGGCAGTCTCCAGCAAAGCCATGAGCCACACCTTTAGCTGCAGGCACCCGCAAAAATCCAGTTTATACTCTGACTTCCAGAGCTGGGAACAAATTACTTCTGAGACATCTGCCCCGAATGAATGAGGCAATCGGTAAATTCAGAAGAACCTTAAAGAGAGTAAATTTTTTGAAAAGGAGAAAGAGTAAATAAAGTATAATGCAGAATAGATACTCTATAAATAAATCACGCATGAATAAAGTACAAAACCTAGCAAAGTCGAAAGGATTTTGTAACAGGCTGCTGTTAGGAAGGAAAGCTCTCCCAGCTGGGCGCTCTGGAGGTCTGTGCCTTCTAGATGGAAACCTCTTCCACAAAGGCAATTTAACAAGAGAGAAGTACCTCCTCCCAGCAAAGCTCTTATTACCTTCTCACAAATGTAAATGTGCTTTAACCTAATAGAGCACACAGACACAGGTGCTTTGTCGTTTGCAGTTGGGTTTGCTTGTGCTAACGCTCATAATTCTTTTGCTTCTTGCCTCTGATGCCTTGTAGCTCTTCTGCTTCCTCCTGGCTTAGCTGTGTGAAATGCTGTCTGTCGGAGACCTGTCCTTCCTGGAGTCACACTGGGAGCTTCTACACACAAATGGAAATAGCTTCAGATGGTTTCTTTACGTGGCCTTGTGCTTGGCTTTTGTAGTGGATATCAGTTATTGTACCAGAGTTCCATAGGCTAAGACAAATATTTGATTGCTTAGCTGAAATGATTTAATGTAGTCATCAAAGAGGAACAGAGGAGATCTCTTCAAGACCTGACCTCCTTTTTTTCCCAAGATGTTTTTGAGTACTTTCCATAAAATCTTACAAGATCTAGGAACTGTGCTTTCTGGAAGATAAATATATCTGCTTATAATGAAACATAAGGTTTCTGTTGAGATACTGCTGTATTAATATAATGCAAAGGAAAGTCTATACATCTGTCAGACTTACTGCATTATCTACAATATATTTTTTTTAAATTTTCCTTCTTAATTCATAATATTACTATGGTTATTTAATTTCTGAAACTCAGAATACAAATTAATACATGTTCACCTTAAAGAAGAAACTTCAGGTTTTTTTGGAAAACAGTGCAATCCTGCCTGCCCATAAACAGTCTTTTCTGCCTTCAGTAATGGTGTTTCAATGTGTGATACTTGATACATGAACCGTTAATTTGTGCCTTGGAAAGGTGCTGAAAGAATGATCTTCAATTAACGGTGATTCTACATGAGATTTTATAAAGTAGAGATTTTAAACTTGTGAGATACTATTGTGACTGTCTATTTTGAACTACGTAATTTTATGAATGAGTCATTGTAGTATGCCCCATGGCTGTGACTGAGAGAGAGCTGAGCTTTTAGGAAAATAGTCAGTGATGCAAAGTCCTTTGCAGGCCCACATTTTTCACTTTCTTTGTGAGGAACATCAGACAATGTTTAATCCATTGTATACCACACTGATATCATCCTGCTTTAGTTATCAAAAGGATGTGTCAAATACCAGAGAGAAATCTAAATATAATACATTAATGAAGTTATTTTACCTCTTAGTCTCAAAGGGAAAAAGCTGGCAAGCTGAAAGATTTATTTTCCATTGCCCTATGCCAGCTTATATAAATCATGTTATCTTCCTTAGTGTTACTTAAAAACTCCAGTGCTGCCTTTTTTATTATTTTGCCCAGGATCGCTGTCAGGCTGACAGACATAAAATTACCTTGGTCCTTCCATTTACACTGTTTGGCACAATTTAGCTTTTTTTTTTCTTTAAAGCTGAATTTTAATGTTGAATTCTCCTTCCAAGCTGGGAGACTGTCCTTGGAAAATTTAAAAATAATATCTGATACTGTATTGTTCACATAATGAAACCACAAGCATATGTAATTGAGATGTAAAATGTTTTTCTATATAATTAAACTTTACATCTAAAAAGAAAAACCTATAGCAGTAGAGAGTGACTTAAAATATGACTTTTTTTTTTTTTTTTTTGGTAAGAATTAACTTGTGTGCAGTTAGAATTTGAATACTTGTTCTCTTGAACTGCTTAATCCAGCGGTCAGTGAGCACAGGATGATTTTGCAGCACTGGAATTCCTGCACACAGGAATGCAAGTTGGCGTGATAGGATGTATTATTGCAAAAGGGTTTATAGTGGTTTATTATGAGGTCAAATGACGACAAGTTAAAACATCTTGCTAGTTACTAAGTAGCTTGCAAAAGCAAATTAATGCTCATGAGAACTCAAAACCATCATGGGTTGATCATGAATTCAGAAGGTCCTTCAAGAGAGCATTCTGGTTTATCAAAGTACTGTATTGTATTTTTAAATATAGAAGAAGTAAAAGACCATTGAGGATTTTTCTGAAGTGGCCACATTCATTCTTTGTTGCAGATGCAAAAAACAAAAATCAAATGTTAATTTTAGTAGTGCTTTGATTAAATATATTGGTGTAGTGAGATAGTCTTTATAGTGAATAAAGTCTTTATGCTATTCAAAAAGAAAAAGGAAAAACATTACTTAGGAAACTTTATGAAATTAATATGCTGTGTCTCTTAGATTTCTCTGTGGACTTCCAGAGAGTTACTACTTTAATACTTTACATCCCATGCTAAATAGTAGGTGATGATTAAAACTAAGCTCTAATGTTTCTCATGGCTGCAACTTCATTGCAGAAGTACCATGATTAGAAGACTGTTTCTCCAATAAAAAGTATAACTTTATTCAACACAATGTGCTTTCCTGAAGACTTGGTTGTTTATCTTTACAAATTTGATTCTACTTCCGTGCCCATTTTAATGTCTTTAAATTACTGTAAGTTACTTCAGTAGCATCACATAATTTTTCACTTTTAATCTATCATAGAGGTATTTAACTTTTTCCTTCTCCTTTTCCATGAAAAATTATTTAATATTAAAATCTGACATTTAAATCTCATTCGATAATAAATTTTGACATGGTTTATTGTATTTACAATTACTTGTAGTAGTGATTCTATTGAAAAACCATAGGATCAAGGTGTATTTTATAGTGTGTAGAATCTATCATGACAAATCTTGTGGAACATGTTCTTTGATATAAATAAGACTATTAAAAGTGTGAATCTGAATTCCACCTGCATGTTCACTGCACTGTCACTGAGTTGCTACCTAACCTCAGTGAGCTGTCTTTCATTTAAACTTCATTGCACTGCTGGAATAGTTCCTGCAGCAGAAAGTCCTAACACGATTGAAATTAGCAGCAGAGCTCCCTCTGGTTTCAGTAATTCCATGATTTTAGCCTAAATGCATAACCTTTCCTGATGTTGATAAAATCAATACAAAGCAATGAAAGCTACTGTTTAGGGGTGCCCACAAATCATCAGATTGATTGTAATTAAACCAGACAATTACTGCTGTGTTTGTGTGGGATGCAAACCTACAGAAACCTTATTCCTTGGTTTCATAAGCACGTACAGAAACCTCTGTGCTGGCTGTCATTGCAGGGGGGAATTTTGGCCCGGGGAATAGGTGCCTTCAATGGCATTTTGCCTGCTTGCCCCAGCAAAACACTTGGCTCCAAGTTCTGCACTGCCTGTGATTGCTCTGTAAAGCAATTAGCTAACTAGCCTTGTTCTTCCAGCTATGCTGACATCAGCAGTGATGCTGGTGGCCAAGGAGTTTTGGCATGGATCTCTTTGATGTAATGTCATCAAATAGAGCATCTGTAGTAGCTTCAGCACAGACTGAAACACGGGAGAGGGGAGGCTCTTAGGGGAAGGTCAGGGAGGAGGTAAGAAGCGTGTCCAGACATTTATATCAGGCAGCATTCATGGCATAAAGGTGAAAACTACCAGGTTGTTTGAATGTGCACTCAGAAAATGGGGTATGTGTAAAGAAAAAGAAATGCAGGTTGCACAGTGGTGAGTTTATTTAGTGTGAAAAATCTGGACAGAAGTATTCTGAATCTGATGAAGAGAATGGTTGGCTAAAATGTATTTTGCGGCCTTTTTTTTTGGCAGTTCTTTGGCTTCCAACATTACTTCAACAATCTCTTCACAGCAGAAAATGTGTCAATTAATAAAAGAAGCTACACAGTGTTACTGCATGCTCAGTGTGTGGAGAAGCCAGGGAGGCACCAGCTTCAGTTTTTCTCTGGTTGACTAAGTTACTTAGTTGATACAAAGGGTTTAATTAAACTAACTTTAAGTTACAAAACAAATTTTACATTCTTCAATTTTGTCTGACATCTCGTGAATCTAAGAGAGTCAATGAATTCCTTCCTGCATGCTGCTGAACCTAAGGCCAGTGATCTGATGCAGGATGAGCCTGCTGACCTTTTATACCAAAAGCTAGTAGAATATAAGATAAATACCCTGTTGTGAAGAACTTTCAGCTTTGGGGTTATTTTATGGTGCTGAAATAGAGCTCATGACTGATCCTAAATCACCCATCCTTTCTAATCTGCTTCAGATTTTAGTAAGATTGCCATTGAAAATAGGGGTACTGCTGCTCTGCTTTGGTTCTGCCTAAGCACTGAGCCACTGGTTTCTGTGGAAAAAAGACAGAAATCAGGGGAAGTTTGCAAACTGTTGCCTCAGATTGACTTCACTTCAAAGTAAAGTTGGGAAATGAAATTTCAAACATCCTATATTTGCAAATGTTGTCCCACTGTGGATTGCTATGGGATGCTTTTTATTTCTCCTAATGCCTGGTTACTGATCTTCTGCTTTAATATCAGTAGGATCACTGGCCACTTAGGTTATAATGAGTCATCTCTGCTTTCCCAGCTCTTTCAAATTCTGTTTCTGAAGGCTAGAGTAACATTCACTTACTTTTTGTGTTCACCCTGAATTCTTTCTGCAAAATCACTGCTAAAGGGTCACTGTTGTTTGACATTTTAAATATATTTGTGGCAAATAATCTGTCCTCACAGCTTCCTTGTGTTGCTGGTTATTCTAGGTGGCACAAAGGTTATAACTGATTTTATTCTTCTTCAAATCTTATTTATACAGTGTCCTCCTCTGCAAGCTGTGTTCTCTTTTCTGGCATTTCACTTCTCTTTACTGCGTAGATATTGAATAGAAGTGGGCATTTACATTTCTTGGTTTATTATTGTTTTGTTAACTCCTGCAGTGCACAGGTTCTGTTAACAGCTCAGGAGCTGTTTCCCTGTTGATCCTCACATCACTTAAGTATTTTGAGATCCTTTATTGTTTTTCTTTGCAGTCTTCTCTCTTTGTCAGTTCTGGTAGCCTTACACAGTTCTGTTGTTGGGTTTGGGATTTTTTTGCATCCTTTCAGTTTCAGTTCATAATTCCCTTAATCCTCTTCGGATTTCATGTTCTTATGTATGTCATATACCCTCTATTTTTCCTCAAGAACTCTTTTGACATTCTTAGTCATCCACATCAGTCTTATCCTTCTATTATACCTAGAATAGCTGATCTTTCTCATGCTCTTGCAATCCCTTGCCCTCCCTTCCTTGCCCCAACTCCTGGTTTGTCCATTATTTAGCACTGATATGGCTGGATTGAAAGAAATACCAGATCTCATGGAAGTCAATGATATTGAAGTGTCTGCCTATTTCGGGGAAGCATTGATGTTTGGCTTCAGTGGTTCTGAGTCAGCCTTTGCCCCCAGGCCACGCTGCATTGCTGGCTCATTTGCACAGCAGAGAAGGTGGTGCTTGGTGATGCAACAGGCACAGGCTGAAAAGATACAGATTCTGCTTGCCGAAAGGTAAATCTGTGTGTAAGCAGGATGCTTAGGCAGAGGTAAAAAACAAACTGCTGCGTTTTTCAGTTTGTGTGCTGTATTTCTAGGAAGCCAAAACCCCTCCTTCTGCAGAGTGTGTCAGCTACTGCACTATGAAAATGTGGCATCTGGTTTTATAGTACGCATCTCTCCATCAGAGGCAAGATCAAATCCATTTTCTGTGCACACACTCCAACCCCAAACCTTCATATTTGCATATAATTTAGCTCGTGTTTCTGATGAAGTTATAACATTGTAATATTGTATCTGAAAACAAAATTATGTATGAATGATGGAGAGAAAGAATGTTTGACATGGGTGTACAAGGTAGACTTTTAAGAAAAATTCAATCTAATGAAGAAGCTTTCCTGTCTGATTTTGTATAGCTTTGTTCCCCATGTTTTCTAAGTAGTCGAACAGCTTATTATTCTAAAAAACATGTTCACAACCACCCTTTTTTGAAGTCCCTGTTCCATTTGCTCTCTCCAGAGTTCTGAAGCTCTCCCTCCCAGGCATCGCAGCACCATGCCTCACTGCCACAAATGAGGAACAGTTTAATGCCTCATTTTAATCAGCTACTCCCTAACTGGAGCGAGTGTCCATGTGTGGGTGGATGTGAGCTGTGTGTTCCTCAGTCCCTCCCGCAGAGTGTTCCCAGGTGAGATCCACGGCTCAGGAATACGGGCGGGGAAAGGCAGCATTAGCCGCCTTTTCTTGTGCCAGGTACTGAAAGCAGTACAAGATCTGGAGTCCTCTTTATTTTTTTTCCTCATTGTTGTCAAAACTGCCTGAAATATTTTTGAGCTCTTTTTTCTCCTTTCCACTCTGAAAGAAAACTTTCAACTGCAGTTTCTTCTTCAATTAGACCTGCTCTGTGGAGACATGGCACTGGTGGAAAGAAGAGGTACTTTGCAGGTGTCTTTACATTCTGGCAGTCCAGGACTACATCTAGGGGCTGGTCTAATATCTGACATGCTTTAATTTACCTTGGGATGTGTGCCTGACTGCAAGATGCTAAGAAACTGTCTTGTTAGCCAGGGATCTCCTTGGCAAAGGTCACAATCATTTGTATTTCCACTGAGAACACGATGTACTGAGGGATAAAGCAGTCCTGAGGTTCCTCTGAGACAGAAAAATTTCAAAAATAGTGATGCTTGAGACAAAGTCTTTCCTAGAATTTTTAAAATAAATGTGTTTTTCTCTTTCAACTTTGTTTATACCTTGAATTTTTAAATATATTTGTGCCAGAATTTATGAAAGACTGTGTAAGATACAAAGTACAGCTGTAACCTGGCCACACTGTGTGACTCTAGAATGGGATTTTGTATGCATAGGACACACACATGTGGTTTATATTGCTAGGTAGTATATTAGCTATATTAGCTCTCAGGGGGCTAAAAATGCTGAAAATTATTTCACTGTCATCAAGTGTTGTTTAACCCACTGTATTGTACACAAAGTAGGTCAAAATGTGCTCCAGCTTTGCAGACCCTTAAACCTAAATCAACTTATCTAAATTGAACTTTTAAGTGAAATTCACAATTTGGTTTGTTTACAATTTTCTAAATTCAGTACGAGACAAGAGGTAGCGGTCTGTATCTTTAAAGAATTAAAAGATGCCCATAAATAAGCTCAATGACTTGCCTTCATAGAGAACAAAACAAAACCCTCTCATCTACTAAATCAGCTAGAAGCTGAAAATAAATTTTGAGATTTTACTCTGTGTTAGTTTTGTGTTGGTGTTTGTTTTTTTTTTCTTTTTTTTTTTTTAACTGTGTATTTATATGGAACAGCAAACACAGATTATGCTTAGTAATTTTTATGGATTCGGCATCTGTCCCTTTGCTTTTATTCACATATTTTCATAGCCATAATCTCTAGTTTCTTATTTGATGATGCAAACCTTTCAGACGTAGAGATGGATAAAAATCTTACTGAATCTAGTGAGAGTCATTTTCAGGAATAATCCCTTTATTTGACAGGAAATAAAGACCCCGGGGGGAAAAAAAAAAAAGGAAGAAAAGCAACATGCATATGAAATGACTGAAGATATTAATTTCCAATGTTTTCCTAGCTAGGTTCCTGCACAGAGAAATGCTTGGAGAATTCTCTACAATAACAAACTGGAAAAGCCCCAAGACATAATCCACCTGATCCGAAGTTTCATTTTGCATGTATAATAGAGCTCTGTTGTGTTTGAAATTGCAGAGTGTGTTGACAGGTCTGTCAGCTGTCTCAAGCCGATATCCACAGTGGGATACACCCCCTTCCCTGGGAAGTGGCACCCTATTTTGAGACACCGGTCCCATAGTCATTGAAAGGAGCCTTACACATAAGTTCAAAGCTGTAAGTGAACTGCATCAACAAGCCAACTGTGTGAGGCAGGTGATTATGAAATACTGAGATTTGGCTGCACTTGCTGGTTTTCAATTAGCTTCAAGGGCATGCAGAAGAAAGCAAAAGTGTGACAGAATTTGTTGGTTGTTTTAGAAATATTAAAACGATGCAAACCTGGAATATTTCCATTGAATTAAACACATCACAGAACATCCTCATTTGATGTGCTTGGGCAGTGATGTCTCTGATGACAGAAAAATCCCCAAACCCTCTAAGTAACAAAGCGTATTTCACAAGCCCCTTTTGGCAATTGCACCTGCTAACTGAAACACATAAAGAGAGAGTCCGTAGTGCGCTAAAGGAATTTTGTTGTTTGCATCTACTCTATTACCGATTGAAAGCTCCTCTGTTGCCTTGTCTACTACTAACATGATCCCTCAGTGCTTTTCTATAGGGATTTGTTTCCCAGTCTATTACGCTGGTCTTTGTGTTGTCAAGAGCTACACAGTAAAGTCTTATGATATGAAAGGATATTTACTTTGCTTCCTTATTTATGCTTTTGTCCTTTCAAGCTCTTTGAACTCCAGTGAAGGCATCGTTGTCAGAGGTTTGACCTAACATAGTCCTGTGTTTTGTTGAATGTCACCATAAAGCCAGGAAGAAAACTTCTTGGTAGGGTAGAAATTTGGACATCTTACAGCATTTGGAGAGACAGGAAAAGGAATTTTTGAATAATATATAACTCATGCATGTGTTTAGATACTCTCATAAAAACAAAGACTGATCATTTATTCAAGATGTTAATGTTAAAGCCAAAGATGGGACTTTTACATTACAGTCTCTGTTCTGCTTGGTGAGGCACTTGAAAAATTATAGTCATATCATTTAGTATTGAGATTATACCACACTACCTAAATTATTGAACTGAAATCTTTTACTCCTGTGAGTAATGCAGCTCGTTGGATCTATTTGTAAGAATGCCAGATTTTAAAGAAAAAGGACCTTAAATGCTTGCTCTAGATCTGAAATCTAGACTTGAGTTCCTCTTCAGTAGCATTTCAGATTTGTTTCCCCCATTCTCTAATGCAGTTACTGTGTCTCTCTCCTCATTCTATAGGCCTGTGATCTTCTATTTTATCTGTAGTTCCTATTTCAGTGTGGGGTGCCAATGCCAATAAGGAGACATGACTTCATTTTCCTCAGTAGGTACCACTTAGGACAGTGAGAAAGCTTTCTTCTTATAGCTGTTATTAATTCCCTACTGTGAAATTACTTGGTCCCTTTTTCTAGTCCTACTCACTGTGAAAAAGGTATGGGCAAATCCTGCGTGCTTCTACTGCAGTAGAAAATTGCCTTCCAACAAAATAAGTTTGGAATACAGTTTGTGTCATATCCATTGCTGAATACGTTAATTAATGGCTTAAAAACTATACATGAATATTTACCTTCCATTTCTGGCTGTAAGTGCCAGCTGTCTCACACACGGCGTAGTGCATATTCCTGCAAAAGGCAGCATGGATCATGTGAAACTGTGTCATGATACAGCCCCTGAATGAAGTAGGACATTTCTTGACCTTGGTGTGCTCAACCGTGCAGCTGTAGTCTTCTTATGACAAGAAATGTCTCTCCAAGCAATGTTTAAAATCTGTTTGGGAAAGGTTCTACAGAGAAATTAGCTAAATTCAAGTTTCCTCTATCTGCCAAGAGAGAAACATTTTTACCAGGTAATGTGTCATGTTTAGTAACTGAAGAATTTGATTAGTAACCTGAGAATTTGATTTCTGCTAAATGTTAAAACATTAATTTTACATATTCTAATATCTGTGTCAGTTTGTTAATATTTCATACAGAGCTGATAATTTTTATTTGTTCTGGCAAAAAGACTTCCAGATAGCACAGCAGACAGAGTTGGTTTAAAAGTGCAAAGCAAGTTTACATTTGGAAGGGTTCATTTGGGCTTTCATAGGCGAAATCAAAAGGCTCCTGCAGGAAGAGCGGGGACTCTGCCCTAAGCGTGTTCTCCTTTGGGCTGGGCTCCGCTCGGCAGCAGCGCCTGGGCAGCGCCTGGGGCAGAGGAGAGGTGGGAGAAGCTCCCGGGGCTGGAATTCCCACTTGGGGCTGCCGGACCGGCCGCCCCCGCTGCCGGAGCCTCCCACGGCCCCGCCGAGGGCTGCAGCTGCCCGGCTGTTGTCTCCTGCAGGCGCCTGGGGAGAGCCCCCACACGAATGTGTTTGCTTGCCTAAAGTCTGTGCAGTTTTTAGTAGTCTTCCAGCCTCCGGTGCGGGGTTTTGAAACTCCATCACACGCCACCAGCAGAACAGTCTGAAAAAAAAATGGAGTGTGGCTTGTATTTATAAAAGTTATTTGTTTGCATGAGGCACATGTGCTGATACTGTGAGTCATCCATCCATTTTGCTGTGACATTTTCAAGCACAATTATGTGTAGTGGAATTTTTTTGGTAGCTGGCTATGTTGCCCATCTGTGAAATCATCATTCTACTGAGCACTAAAAATAGAGATGAAACTCTTGAGAGAAAATTTTGAATCTACTTAAATGACAGTTTGAAATGTGTTCCTGCAGTCAACAGCTTAAATATTTTCTATCCTAAATATGGATACTCTAAATTTAAGGTGATGTAGTCCTGCTGTCACCACTTCAATTCACCTTGCTAGCACAGTAATAGAGCTGGAAATAATTTCTGGCTGGAAACCCAGTCTGGTGCCCACCAAAGCCAAATCATTTGGGCCCCAGAGGAGCAGAACTGGCGTAGGCATGCGAGAGCTCTGGAAGGTGGATAACACACAGAGAGGAAAGTATTTATTAATAACAGGGGATCCCTGGAGAAAAATGTGAAGACAATCCATGACTGTAGATCAGAGGGGAACAAGGAGAAGGTGGTTTTTTGATTTTTGACTACTAGGAGTTGAAACTTTGAGATAAAGAACAGATAAAGAATATCCAGCAACTTTTAATTAGCTGTATTTTCAGTCAAAGCAAGTTAGTGAGAAGATGGTAAACACTGAAAATAGTGAAGAACTGCAACTAGAAGAGGGAACTGCTGGAAGAATATAAACTGTGTTGCTGAGTAATAGCGTCCTAATTGAAGCCACACAAAGCCAAAGAATCTAATTAGCCAGGAAAACACATTTCATTACATTCTTAGTAATTTGTTTTGAAGAAGTCCAACTGGAGTTTAAATTTGACAGATTTTCATTGTGTTCAGAGAAGATTACACTGTTTATACTTGCATATGGAGATAATGAAAAATATAGTTGCAGACATAAAAGAAAGTATTTAATTCAAAATCATGTTTGCAGTTGTTCCTTGCTATCTGAGTACCATTCTATAAAGTTCTGCAGAGTGGATGGAAAAATAAATTGGACTTTTGTTGAGTTGGTAAGCAGTACTGGAGAGCATCACCCATTTCTTTAATCCACAGCAATCTGAGAAACACTTGAAGCTTCAGCTCAGCCAAACAAATGTAAAGAGGATTGTCTGTGCACCCTGCTGCCTTCCCTCCTTCTTTCCCTCCCTCTCCCTCACTCGTTCTCACTCTCCCTGTCTTTGTAGAAGTTTTCACAATGAGATTCTTTGCACAAAATATAGACTTAAATCTTCAGCTAGACTGAAGTAGTGTTACTCACTTCATTTATATTCAGCTTTCAAAAATTTGTATTTGTGGTGAGCTTATATGCAAATGATAACATGGCAAGACCTCAGTATGGTAGGTTTCTTGTATCTGGAATTTTTTTTCAAGTGCTAAATAGGAGAGAAGAAAATCAAAATTATGCTTAGTATCAGGATACTTTGCTCATGCAAATTAGTAAAAAAACCAATGATGCAGAAACATAAAAGACTATTCTTGCAGAGGACATAAAAATTCAGTTATATCCTCTTGAAAGTTCTTTTACCTGTTAAATTTCAAGTGTGGATAAGGTCAATAACACGGACAATTAAGCCTCCCTCTCATAATTTTTGTTCTATAGTGGATTAATGTATTTTAAAATCCATTTATGCACATTTTTATCTACTTTTGAGATCCAAGTTAATGGGTTTTCAGAGGTCTGTACTTTTTATATTTGTCTATATAAACTACATCCACAATAACAATGTGCTATTTTAAGTTCTTTAAAGAGTCACCCTTACTTGTAGTGACATCAGAAAGGTGATATTCACTGATCTGACATAAACAATATATGGACATATTTAAATTTCATCATGGCCTTTTTTAGATAAAAGTTTGAACTAGAACTTCAAACTCAAACTGTAGCTATATCATACTTTAGGTGAGAAGAATGAAAATATAAGTCTTTAAGCAAGAAGAGAGAATGCACCTGAAAATATATTCAAAATGAAAAGGAAATGCATAACATGGACAAGAATTAATCCTGCAAGTCCTTGTTTGCAACATAGCCATGTTTCCTTAAAATATTCCTCCCATGAATAAGGATAGTAATAGTTTAGTATATATTAGCGTAGTAATAACTTCAGCTGGACTATTAGAATTAATAATGGATTAACTTGCATGAGTGAGAATCCCTGCCTTGTTAAGGATGAGGTTACTTCTGGAGCTTCCCATTTTTTATAAAATTACGTATTTGTTACGTAAGTTCCTCCCACATGCATTGCAACTGGGTTTGTTTTTGCTTCCTGCAATGATCTGCTGCACAGGATTGCTGTGCTCCACTCCACGAGTTCATAGAGGCTGAAGTGTTGGTTAAGCAGGTTTATCCTTCTGCACAACACCCTGAAATTCTTATTGGGTTCTGCTTCTATGATGTCCATAAGAGGCAGTTTCTTCATCCTCTTTCCCTTACAGAGAATAAATCCCTGAGAATCGAGAGGGGAATGATGGTAATTTAGTTGGAAATCTGCAATAAATGTATTATAATATTGAATGTATCTACTCCCTGGTCTACCATTCTGTAACATATAAATGAAATACACAGAATATGGTGTGACATATTCAGAGGTACGACAGATGGGGACATCCATATTTCTTTCTTCTCTGAACAATGGTTATTTCCATTCAAAGTGTCATCACTTGTTATAGTAGCTGGGACATATTCTAAAACATCCACAGAGTGCTGGTCATTTCATTCAGGAATGAGTAACCAATATCAAAGTGACAGAAAAGTGAAGCAGTCTTAGGGAAACAACTAGATACCAGTTTCTAGAAGGGAAAACAGCTGTTCAGAGAATTGATGGCTTCAGTAATTAGCACTTCTGTAACTAAAGACTATCAGTGTTCCTTAAAACTTTCTCAAAACTTTTTCAACAGACTTGGATTTCCTTTTAAACTCTAGTTTTGATTTTGAAAATATAGTATGTAATTTGATCTAGCAATAAAGGAACAATTAGCTTTTGAAATATGCACAACTATATGCTTACAAATGTGGACCAACTGTGAAATTTTTTTCTCTCTGTTTCATGGTTTTATTGGTTTTGAGAAGTATTTGGTAGCTTCCAGTACATATTGCTGTGGTCATGATAAAGACTGGGGGTTAGAAAATAGACATTAGTGAAGCCAAAATCAGGAAATTTATGAAAACATTTGCAAAGGAAGCAGCTGTTTCTTGGGGGATGTTTTTGTTTGTGTTAGATCCAGGCCTTATTAGATATGAATTTCTCAGTACTGCCTCAGTGCTTAAATTCAAAAGCCTCATTTAAAAGTAATTATTTGGATGCTGGAGTCCAGCTTTGCCAAGGTACTTCCTAGGTACTTAGGTTAGGGACTAACTCCTGCTAAGCATATGAGGTGCCTTCTCCAGTGCCTGAAGTGGTTGTTAGGCAACTAATCTTGATTTAGATACTTCTGAAAATCTACCAAGCATTTTTGACACCTAAATATCTGACTGTTCAGAGTAGAAGTCCTAGTTAATTTCTGGACATATAGGGCAAGTACCTAAGTACGTTGAGACTGTTTAAACTGGAAACACCCGTGCTGTAATGACACCTGTGAAGAGGGTGTTGTGCCTCCCCAAATCAACCAAACCTGCAGCAGCTGAGTCAGTCAGGTCAGAAAATTAGAGAAGAGCAAGCACTGAGACTGAGGTCAAGAGGCATCTGTGGAAGGTTGCTCCCTAGATCAGCCTTGCTGCTAATTTTTTTAAAACTCTTTAATTAACAAAGGTAAAGCCAAGAAGGATAGGCTCTACCAAACGGAGAGCTTCTTATAATGCTGGAGGCTGGGCATTTATTCTTCACTTGGTCCCTGGAGAATATCAGCAGTATTAAGGTTTTATTGCTCTCCTTCTAATTACTGTCTGTGGATGTTATTTATTATTAATTAGATGGAGATAGTTGTGGATGAAGAATGGATGAAAGAGTGGGTAGGGACATGAATGGGGAAGTGGCAGAGGAAAAGTGTAGTAGAAGTAGTTTCACGGAAACGTTTTGTTAACAAACTACCACTTTTGGTCAAAGATAAGGGTTCAAATCCACCAGGTTTGTCTGTGGCTTGTTCAAAGGAAATAGTGAAATCCTATTTAAAAAGGTGGGAAAACGTTCATTACAGCGAAAAAAAACCCCTGTAATTTTGAAGCATCAGTTCTGTTTTGAATTGGAATTTATGTCTGTGATTCTTACTGGACTTCATTAATCACATTAATGAATCACAAAAAGTGACAGAAACACTGCTTTGCCGTAAGGGAAGGTGGCCGTCCCAACTTCTCTCCTTTATGGTAACAGCTCACGGTCCCTCAAGGCACGTGTATCAGTACACGGCACTTCTGAGGTAGCTTCACCACCAATGAGACAAAACCTAAATGAATGTTTGATAGTTCTGCAGTGGAAGGTAACGCCATTTTTTTTTTTTTCAAAGTAAATTTATTTATTTGGATAAACTTTGAAGATCCTAGTGTTAGCTTGAAGTCAGAATGACGGCGTTTCAACAGGTCAGCGGAGAGCTCGGGGTTGGGATAACTCAGGGGTTGGGATAACTTTTCCTAGAGGTGTGCGGGCAGGCACGGAGCGGCCGGAGAGCCTTGAGCTACCAGGAGCGGGGACGCGGTGCCCGAAGCGCGGGGAGAGGGAGACGCTAAAGCCGCTGACGCCGCGGTCGGTGCCCCGGGCGTTGCCGCTGTCTTCCCCAGGGGGCTGGGGAAGGACGGGGCTCAGGCGGGACCGGGTGAGGCGGGCGGCGGTGACGGGGTTAAGGCGGCGGCGGGCGCGGGTCTATTTGCGGTGCCGGTGCTCCGGGCGATCGGAGCGGCCCCGCGCCCCCGCCCGGCCGCAGCAGCAGGTGGCGGTGACGGCGGTGGCAGCAGCGAGGGAGTTAAAGCCCGCGGCGGCGGGAGGAGGGGGACTGCGAGCGGGCGGCGGCAGCGGCGGCGGGAGGAGGGGGACCGAGGCGGAGCAGGCGGCGGCAGGAGGAGGGGGAGCAGGCAGCAGCGGCAGGAGGGGGACCGAGGAGCCGGCGGCGGCGGCAGCAGCCGGGTTGCTAGGGATGGAGAGATCCCGTGTCACCCGGATGTGAGTGTCATGTTGGCCCAAACTCTGAGGGATTGGGCAGCGGCGAAGCAGCAGCGGCAGGAGGAGGAGGAGCAGCAGCCGCCCCTCGCACGTCTCTAGTCACTACCATGGGGGTCGGGTAGCGGGTAGC